>CABEEJ010004364.1:0-11427 GCA_901482245.1 Timema douglasi
AGCGTGGTAACAAACATGTGTTGTACTCTACTAGTATGGCAACAAACATGTGCTGCACTTTACTAGTATGGTAACAAACATGTGCTCTACTCTACTAGCGTGGTAACAAACATGTGCTGTACTCTACTAGTATGGTAACAAACATGTGATGTAAGAAAATTTTATATACAAAACATGTGCTGTAATCTACTATCTTAGCCCCTGCTTTATCCCGTTGAGCATGTGGTCTTAAGTGTGACGCCCACAGTAAGTTAGATTGTTTATGTCGTGGAAGTTAAAGTTCGAATCTCTACCAACTTATTTCCCAAAGTTAATTTAATTTTTTACTGCTTCTGTCATTCTAGCAACAGCCTTCCTCATCCTTGGCTCTTAGACTTAGCCGTGAACGTAGTAATAAAAACGGGTTTTATGTTTATAATACCATTTACAAATACTACTTTATGTTATGTAATAGAAATTAAGTTTATTACACTCCTATAAAGAGATAATATTAATTCAGCTACACAAGACACGCATTGGTGATCACGTGGACTAAACGTCGAGCTCGTCCAGCCTGGTTGCCAGCGTTGTAAAGGTCGGAGCTCGAATCCCTTTCGGGATTATTGAAGGTATTTTCTTTTAACTTAAATGTAATCCCACAATTACAAGTAAATGCGTGTACATTTCCACGTTAATATCACCCTTCTCCTTTCCTTATAATATAAATAAATGCTGAAAGTCTGGATAGATAGTGAAAGGTAGTTACAAAACGCAATTAAATATTTTTTATATCATTTTGTCAAATGTGAGTTAGTTATATAGTCATTTAAACCACATATTATATATCATAGGACAGCCACTTGCCTGAAAATCTGGTATAGAGCCGGGAAAGCACAAATATTTTCACAAAATCTGTTCACTCTACAAAATCTCGTCACAATCTGTGTTAATTTGTTAATTACTATAGGTCTACAGGTTTTCCACGCACTTGAAAAACAGGGAATTTCACAAAATATAGGTAAAATACAAGAATATTTGTTAATTTGGGTCATTTAACTGAAAGCTTAACATAGTCTTTTGATGGATAAAAAAAAGTGAACTGAAGAATTAAGCACGCTGATTCAGACATGTCTTATTACTCACTAAACAATGGCAGCTAAGTGATAGAAGATGTATGTCCCCCATCACTTTTTTTTAAACATAAGTTACATGACTTCACACTTTGTCAGGTTAATGTAAAATGAAACTGTTTTATTGTTTTCTTCAATATAAGTTGCCTGTAAAAATGGAAATTCCTTCTTGAAAACCTAAAAACAAAAAAACAAACAAAAAACAGGGAATTTAGTAATAGCAAATTGGTGACCTGGCGGTCTAGGGGTAAGGTGTCAGACTTCTGTGCTGGCGGCCGGTGTTCAATCCTCGGTCCCGGTACAGATTTATCTGATTACCAAACCCCTCCTTCACCTCTGACAAGACATCTTGTGAATGTGTGGAATGCCAGGCCTCCACCGTGGTTCGGATTCCACGTTAAACTGTAGGTCCTTCATTTCATCTCACAATCACCCTACCATTACACATTAGCGTAAGTGCGTACAACCCGAACGGGTAGTAAGACGCGGTGCTAATAATAATAATAATAATATTAATAGCAAATTTAATATTAATTATATCACAAATATATATTATTAGGATTATAATTATTTGATACTGTCACTAACGACATTAGTGTTGGCCTAATTATATAGTTGATTAAAATAACCGTTGAAAATAAAGATGCATCAAACTATCATGTTGATTTTTCAAACTAAATGAAATTGATCATGAATGTTATTCAGAGTATTTTTTATATCATTAATCATATTTTATCTAAATTAATTTATATAACTTGTTACATAAACATTTTCACATACAGAATAGCTTCGAAAATTTGTGGAAAATTATTTCTCTTCTTGTAATACGGTAACATGATAAAATTAAGAAAATTTTATTTAATTATTTCATAAAAACATATTTGGATACATTTCGTTTATCACTAAAGTGGTAAGCTTACCTTGCATGGTTCCCCTATGACGTAGCTTATAGTTATAACATAGGGCCATAGTGTAATCAGTCAAGGTGAGACGGTCATCTTTCAGGATGAAGTGAGCTTACATTGTTGAATAGTAAATGTTTTCAGAATAGTTAATACATAACAAAGAGACTTAAACTCTTGTCATGCAGACGCGTGAATCAGAAGATGTGAAAACATAGCTAGAGAGAGAAAAAGCACACACACACAAAAAAGAGAAAAACCAAACAAGAAAATTAAAAAATAGACAAAAATGAAAAAGCACCAAAACCTGCCACGGACAGGTTTGAAATGAAACACACACACATATATAGAAAAAAAAATCATATAATATAAATAAAATCGTACCCAGCAAGCCAGCGAGGCATCCAGCCAGCAAGCGAGGTGGGGAAGGGATACTGTCTTAGGCCCGTGGGCCGGTTAACACGTAAACTTACACTGCAGTCGATAATTGAGCCCCACCCTCGCCAGTTTAACCTCTCACCTCTAGTACACTCGCAGATCGACAGCAAATAGACCACACGTGTATTAAAAGCTCTTAAGACGATGACGTGATCGAAAAACAACTTGTTTCATTAGTCTTTTCTTGAGGGTCCCTTTCACACGGTTTATAAAAAACAACTTAACCTAGGACAACTACGACACTAGTTCGTTATCTCGAGTTAGTTCATTAACGCGTCTGTCTACTTGATTAAGGATTCAGGCTTTGATTCCCGGCTAGTGTCGAGGGATTTGTCTTTAAAGGGGAATAATTCACATGGGCACCAGGGTCTGGTTGATTAGGTTTAAGTTAGGTTAATATCTTCATTGGCTTCACACCTTCATAATCATTATAACTCATAGAAAGAGCCTCCACGGAAAGGATGTTCGATTAGTATATTCTGGCGTCCCCTGGGCCAAGGTACAGTACATTAGTACTGGCTAATCTTTCCACAAACTTAGCTACAGAATGATGTAGGTCAGGTACGCCATTATTATTAATACTTGAACACCAAATAGAACACCAAGAAATTGTTGTATATATGTAACTTTAGCATGTACCTGAGACCTTAGCTCAGTCGGTAGTGTGTCTGCCTACTAGGCTAAGGGTCCTGGGTTCGATTCCCGGCATGGCTGAAAAATGTATCATTGGTGAAATATGGGTTTACACTTTCGCATGAATAAATTAACGGCTGGGGTCTGGATGTTGTGCTTGTCCTAGTATTAAGTTAGATTATAAGGCATATGAAGCTACGACAGACCTAGCAAGTCGGTAGTGGAAAATATATGGCTTGAATAAAAAAGTGACCCAGACCATATACTTTCCCTATATGCCCCTCGGCTAGCAGGAGGGTATCAAGTTTTTATTTTCACAGAGGAGCTAACGATTCGAATTAACTCAACGTGACTGGAGGATTATATCCTACTCTTACAGATTAAAAAATATGTATATATTATATTCGTTTGTCACGCAATATTTTAAAACATATTAAAAGAAAAGTTGTCTATAAACTTCGTGAACGGTTTCACATAATTATTTTTAATTTGTGTGACATATTAAACAGCTAAGTAGTTCCCGTATAGTTATTTTTAAATTAAAATATCATAATTTTATTAAAGTTGATGAAGTGTGACGTCTACAAGACTAAACTTCTTCATAAAATGTGTTCTTAAAGTAAAAATAAGTATAACATACTATACATAAAACCTCCCAAAATCAGAAGACAAAAAAGCATAGCATTTATTATACCCGTAATCAGAATAAAATAGATATACCAGGGGTGGAGAACCTTTTGGCACTGAAAGGCCCTATCGCATGTCCATTGGCGAATTCCCCACAAGGTCGCACACTTCAAATAAAGTCAATTTTATATTTTTTCAATTGAAAAATGACACCGAGACACGGGAATTGAGCTCAGAACTTTTGGCTTAGTACACCAATGTTCCAACTAACCACTGAGCTATCCAGGAATCATCCCGTATCTAGGGTCATTTTTCACTCACATGTTAGGCAGAATACTGGATAGCTTATTGGTTAGAGTTTTGGTATACTAACCCAAAGGTCCAGATTTCGATTACCGTATCCAGGTATCATTCTTCAATTTAAAGAATATGATATTTAGATGCGAATATAATTGTAACTATAAAATATAATAGCTTGGCTTGTTAATCCATCTTAACAGTAGATTTTGCCAAAGTTAAATATACCTACTATACCTAAATATAATTTAATTTAGGTTTAGTAACCCATAAACTGTTTTTAGTCTACTTTTTTCCCCTTTATATTCAATTAGAACAATTTGCAATTTTTATAGATATTTTGTATGTATTCATAGAGGAACCCTTTTTTTTTTAAAGGAATATAATATAATTTATAAAATATTTGACAGATTTTTTTTTTCGCTTTTCCTCGAATGTGTTCTTATTAGATCTTGGTTCATTTTAAAATTCAACTGTAGATATAATATTGTAAAATCATACTTAAAATATATATCAGCATGTAATATAAATAATAAAGTCTAATAGAAAATCAATCAAGACTGACGTTCTACTAATTAACATCTCAACAATAATAATTACAAAACACTTAATTTATTATATTGTAGGAATACAATTTGTGTTTGAAAATGTATAATCTATAAAAGATGAAGATAAATAATTGTCAAAATATGCAAAAAGACAGCAATGAGCATCTCAAAGGGCCACTTGCGCCCTAAAGGATGCAGGTTCCCCATCCCTGGATATATAATGCAAACACAAAAAATTTAATTTTGTAATGCATGGAAAATGGAAATGTGTAATAAAATATCTAATATAAATTTGATTTGATAATTAAAATAGCAAGAGACTTATAAAGTGTGGTTTCATTTAATGGAATGTGTTGCGTGCAGTGTCAGTACTAAGTCCATCCCCTATAATTTGTCAAGGAAATTTAGTTTTAAAATCAGAACTTTTTGAAGTAGGATGCCCTTAAGTCGTGAAGGATTTGTTTTAATATTAAGGCTACAGTTATTATATTTCTTGGGTTTGTTATATTATTATTATTATTAGCACCGCGTCTTACTACCTGTTCGGGTTATACGCACTTACGCTAATGTGTAATGGTAGGGTGATATGTGAGATGAAATGGAGGACCCACAGCTTAACGTGGGATCCGAACCACGGTGGAGGCCTGGCATTCACCACATTCACAAGGGTTTGTTATAGACTATAAAGTTTATACAATGGAAGGTAATTTTTTATCAGTGCGTCTTACTACCCGGTCGGGTTGTACGCTTACATATAATTACTCTAGAGTGAATAACAATTTTGGAAAAACCACCCTCAATACACTCAACCGACAATTATTTTTTTTTTAATTAATTAGTTTGGTTAAATAAAATTTTGTCTTCACTATGCAACTTTTTAAGAATATTTGAACTAGAAAAATTGTAAAACTTAATTTTAAATGATATTACTAGTTGTTTAATGTCATGTTGATAATATATCTTGTTTTTATATTTTATTTTTTGAAAATTTATCTTAAGTTTGATAGTTACACCGAATAACATTAGGATAAATATTTGAAAATTTGTTCTTTTATGTAAAGCCTCCATACCAATATTTTAATACTAGCCTTCAATTTTATTCTAGAATAATAATAAAATATATTACTAATTTCTATCAAATTTTATTTAGCTTGTTTTTAAAATTGTTTAGCATATTACATATTGGTCAAACTATGAGATTTGATAGGTCGATAATTAAATTTAAAAAGATTACTTTTTATGTTTCCATATTCAAACTTTTAATGCTTCAACATATAATAGTAAAGTAAAGAAGGTGTTGCAAGAAATGCAGACATTTTATTATAGAGGCTAGTAAGGAAATAGGTTTAGAAGTGAACGCTGGAAAGACTAAGAATATGACCACACAGAGAACACAGATTAGGGACGATAATTTAAAGATTACTTCGAGCAACAGATCATTTTTCATGTTTAATTAGCTTAAATATTTAGAAATAATTTTAATTAGCAATAACGATACTATATATTGGAAATTAGCACACGAATACAGTCGGAAAATGCATGCTATTAATCGGCCAATAATTTATTAACTAGCCTCCCTCCTTTAGTCATGAAATATTAAACTCAGAATATACAAAACAATAATTTTACCGATTGTTTTCTATGGGTGTTAAACGCCCGTAATATCTTCCCTTGAATAACAAAAACCAATTTAGGGTTTTTGAAAACAAGGTTTTTAAAAAGAGATTTGGTCGAAAAAGGAATTAGGCTAAGGAGTAGTGGAGGATATTACATAAGGGTGAGTTAGATGAGTTATATAACCTTTACTCATCACAATTCATTGTTAGGATGATCAAGTCTCAAAATTACGGTGGGAAGGGCATGTATTGCTGATGGAAGAATCTACCCCAGGGATGTGCAAACTTACTTACATGAGGACTAAACTAAAAAAAACATGGGGGGAGGGGGTGGGGCGCAAAGATTTGTATTTATTGATTTTTCTTCAAATTTTATTTAAAAAGATGATAAACACACATAATATACTAATATACTAATATGAATAAGTCTAAATACATCGAGAATGTATAACAATCATAATTACCTTAGTGGCTTAGTATGACGTTCGTTCAGAATATTAATATGATGGGGTGTGAGTTGAGTGAAACTGTGAAGGAGCTTCCAACCTTGTTTTATAATCTGGGTTAAACTGTGAGGAGGTTGTTCTCGAGAGAGATGACAGATGCTCATCAGTAAGTTCGTTTCTAACATCACTTTTCCTAAAATTCACGGTTGAAAATAATTTCTCGCATAAATATATATGAGGAGGCAAACAATGGCATGTATTTTTAGACGTGATTTACCAAGTTTGTAAATGTTTATTTTTCCACGGTTTTACAAAAATACAGTTTTGCTGTGTTTAAAATAGCCTACTTCACAAAGCAACGCATTTAAATAATTTATCCTGCGTGCTGTATTGAACACACTGGCGGGACATATTTAGCCCGTGGGTTGTAGTTTACCAATCCCTGATCTAGAACCGTGTTCAGGGTATTGACTAGCAAACCCAATGGGAAGAGATCATTGATAAGTCCTAGACGCAGATGATAGGATAACATTACAATGGACATGAAAGAGAAAAGTTGTAATGATGTAGACTGGATATAACTAGCTCAAGATATGGACAGGGTGTAAAGAGATGGACTGGATATAGCTAACTCAAGATGGGGATAGGTTGTAATGATATTGACTGGATATAACTAGCTCAAGATATGAACAGGGTGTAAAGAGATGAACTGGATATAACTAGCTCAAGATATGAACAGGGTGTAAAGAGATGGACTGGATATAGCTAACTCAAGATGGGGATAGGTTGTAATGATATGGACTGGATATAGCTAACTCAAGATGGGGTAGATGGCGTACTTTTTTAAGTGTGACAGTGAACTTTAAAGTTCTTAGTGCCATAGAGTAAGTAAGTGTATATAATAAAAATAGTCATTTATACCAAATTATAAGTGAATTGGACTAAACATTTAGTCGCTATAGAATTGAGCATACATATGTGTGTGTTCATTTTTATAGATACTAAATGGTTTGGCTGATTTTCATCAAATTTGGAATAAATAATTATAAGAAATCATACCAATGGCCAAAACTTTTATTTTATTTATGCATCGATTAAAGAACATTTTAATCAAAATCTTAAGATAATCTTTTTCAATTTCAAAATAATTTGATTCCGTTTCTTATATTTACAAAAAGAAAATACATTGCACAAAAAAAAATCCTCTACTGTTTCTTTAATACTAGTGAAAATATATTTAAAAGCCAAATGTTAATTATACGTCTATGGGTCCGATAATTAACTTCGGAGATACATCTGCATGAATCCAACATCGTTATCAGATACAAAGATCACAATAAATTGTCATCCTAAAGAGCAGATATTAACAAATAATTACTAATCCTTAATGACGTTGCTTACTTGGTGAGTTCGAAACTATTTTGCAAAGAGGTTTTTTTTTATCTTATCTTGACGTTCCTAAACACTCTAAGCACACTTGTGTTGCCTTGAAAAATATCTTGCCTCGTTCCTAATCTAGATAAATTAAAGCGCCCAAGGCTTTTTTTTAAATCTACCTCCTAACAGGAGTATTCCTACAGGACATTTTCTGAACAAACCAAATATCCTGAGCTGTAGATGATTTTAAAAAATCGCATTTAACAAAAAACTACTTAATGATCCAAAAAATAATGTTGTATTAATGTAATACATATTTTTAGAATTATTTAAAAAAACGTATGGTACTTATTTTAATCAATTAAATTCTCCGAATAAGATCAGTGAGATCCTAAATTACTTGCCATGACGTCACAGTTAAGCAACGTCCATTAAGGAATAAGGTCTCGTTATAAAGATACAAAGTGATGTGTTAACCCCTCTTAAATAATACAAAGTGTTTTGTTTTTTTTGCTATTTATTTATACGGTATATAAATAAACTTTATTTATGGCAAGAGCCTTACTCATTTTACCGTAATGTACTTTTGGCCTGTTAATAGGTTGTCGGTCGTTTCGAGAGAGAGAGAGAGACTCAAAACGTAAAGTTAATTTGTTTTCGCTATTTTCTCCATCAATAAGAATGGCCTGTCAAATAAAATACTCGGTACGCCCACGTTTGTTGTGAAACCTAACTCGCGATAAACGTAAATAAAGTTCACTGTGAAATTGCTCTCTTGTTACAATCGTAAATTTTAATGGTCAGAAGGGAAAAAAATCTTGAAATTGTTAAATAATTAGTTAAAATATTAATAATTAAAAGGTATTTGCATCTTCAAAGGAGCTGTTATAATTTCTTTTTAGCTCTTGAGCCGTCAAAGCTCTCTTACTTGTGATAGTAAATACATTGTTGGACTACAACAATCCGTAGCTCAGTTGGCGGGAAGATTAGTCCGCACTAATGTACCGTTGCCCAAGGACCGTCCGAATTTACTAATCGTACATAATTTTTGTGAAGGATCTTTCTATGTCCCGAGGAGATGAGGGGATAATGATGGGGAAAATGACCTAGCTTGAGCTTAACTAACTGAACCCTGGTGACCATGGGGACTATTCCCCTTTCGAGCAAACTCACCTAGTATCATCCGGGAATCGAACCCGGGACAGCTAACAACCAGGGGCTCTGATACCACGAGGTTATGTGCTTACTTGCGTACGATAAGAGCTCTTATTATCTATTGACAAGTGAAGTCATGGTGGGCTACAGGAACACATTATTGCCACGTTGGGCTAATATTTGTCTCACGTATTGAGGGAGAAAGGAATAATAAAGAATGTTTCCATAAATAAAGTAGTAGAAATATTATTAGGAGAGAGTAGTTAAATAGAAAACTGTAGAAAGAGAAACCCTATACAAAGGGTATAGTAATTGAAGAAGAGAGATTTAAAGATAAAGAAGAAGAATTAATGAAAAAACCGTAGAAAGAAAAATCTAAAATATGCGGATATATAATTGCAAAGGAGAGACAGAGATAAAGTAATTATAAGTAAAGCAGTATAACTATAATAACGAGAGGGTAGTTATAGATAGAGCTGAGGAAGAGGGATTGATAGTTGTAAATGAAATAGTTAAATATAGAGTAATTAGAGAGAAAGCAGATGTTGGGAGAAGGAGTGTAAATAATTAAGGTAGAAAAAGATAAAGGGGCAAAGAAGCACTTGCCAGAAAGAAAGTTGTAGTAGAGAGAGTACACAGAGAGGGTAAATAATGAAAGTAAATGGAGATAAATATAGGAGCAAAGAATGTGAAAGTAAGTTTCAGAGATGAACTGAGAGAATACAGTATTTAGAGAAGAATAGTACGGCAGGCCTTTAACGAAATAGGATGGAGAAGATTGCAGAAGGAGGAGGGGTATCAGAAACTGGATTGGAGGGAAGGGAATACGAAAGGACGTGTGTGGAAAGGGTTAAGGTAGAACTTGAAGGAGAGAAAGAAATTAAAAGGTTTTTTTATAGAAATATGTTTAAGCCTAGTAAGCACTTGGAAACATTTTCTCAGAAACATTGTTTGCAAACATGTTGCTCCTAGTTTCCTAAAAAAATGTTTACGGAAACTGTTTACAAAGTATTAGCAAATATTTGTTAGTGTTTTCTTTGTGTTTCTCAAAGATGAATCAACGTTTCTTGTAATCCATTTTAAATAGGTTATAAGAGATAAAGGCTGCGTGTCTGAACGTGTTTGCGATCATTGTTGACAGCAAATAACGTGGGCTGGGCCATTGTATTACTATCTTGGGGCCAACTATTTGTAAAATATGTAAGAAACATGCGAGTGAAGTTCTTAAAAACACTGTCATCTTCAAGCTTAATTTCTTTCAAATTGGTGACCTGGTGGTTTAGGAGTAAGGTGTCAGACTTCTGTGCTGGTGGCCGGGGTTCAATCCTCGGTCCCGGAATAGATTTATCTGATTACCAAACCCTTCCTTCACCTCTGACAAGACATCTTGTGAATGTGAGGAATGACAGGCCTCCACCGTGGTCCGGATTCCACGTTAAACTGTAGGTCCTCCATTCCATCTCATAATCACCCTACCATTATACATTAGCGTGAGTGCGTGTAACCCGAACGGGTAGTAAGACGCGGTGCTAATAATAATAATAATAATAATAATAATAATAATAATAATAATAATTTCTTTCAACTTATTTGCATAGTATGAACCTTCTTCTCTTTATTCCTGAACAGTTCACAACTACTTACAAATCACAAACCTTAGCGGTATCTTCCTCGACAGATATTTGTACTCGACTAAACTTTGGACAGGAAACAGTGTTTCATCATTGGAGTATAGATGTGAAACAATGTTTCCTATGTTTTACAAACTGTTTCCCTGTGTTTGAGAGCCACAAGAAACGTTTCAGGCACATTGAGAAACAATGTTTTCAAGTAAAGTCTGTTCAACGTAGGAATTGTTTTCTGAAAGGCCTTTTTCCCTACCAGAAATATATTATATAGTAGGATATTGTTAGGAAAAAGGACCTTTCAGAGAGTAATTCCTACAGTGAATGGAGTATACGTACTAGGCTTACGGAATCAAACAAAAGAATTAAACTTGTAAATTCTAAGGAACCTGCAGAACTATTTCATGTATACTATAGTTTGAAACGTCTTTTGACCCAATGCGTGCCCACGACACCCACATTAACCAATACCCGTGCCTCAAACGGTTGCTTTAGGACACCCCTGAGTGTGATCCTTCAAAATTAAACAATCCTGGCGGTTATTGAACGACTAAAGTCCATATCCTTCTTGTTTAAAAACTTATGTAAATTCGTCTCGCTTCTGGCCATGTTTTCCTATTTACTCCCATTCTATCCACACACACACACACACAC
>CABEEJ010004364.1:11721-24241 GCA_901482245.1 Timema douglasi
CACACACACACACACACACACACACACACACACACACACACTAGTCGCTTCAACTGTGTACCCACTTTTACAGCTACAAATTACATTTAACTTGAAGATTGCTTCGTCGGGCGCCTTCAATTACAATATAGCAGTGAGAACTTTTCAACAGTTGAAGGGGGAGAAAAAAAAAATGAAAAAAATAAATAAAAACCTCATCTTCCATCTTGTTACCAGCTTTCAGATGTAACACCTCATTATTTTAGAGGCTATTTACAAGATGTCTTGTCCTGTCTTGTACAAATATATACACTCTTGTTTGCAATTATCGTGAGAGGAAGAAGAGGTACAGTCCAGATCAAAGCGTTAAAGAAACGAGCGTGGCATTCCATAGATAATTACTTTTTGAGGGTCCGTTTTATTTTTCACACCTGGGGGACAGAATATTTGGCCCCCACGAAACACTTTACATCAGTGGTCTAGTCTGACAACGAGTTTGGGCAACAAGTGGGCAAGTACATTAATTGGTAGAAGAGTGTATCGTTTATTTTTTAATTAAAGATATTTAACGTACGCCTTATGAACCAACTGGAAAGGTACAACAACTCTTAAGCAATTATGTTTTTTAATTAAAGGTATTTAACGTACAACTTAAGAAACAACTTATTAACACTTGAAAAAGTACATTAACTGTAAATCTATTATATTATTTTAATTAAAGGTACAGCTTAGAACCAACTAATTAATATATGAAAAAATACACTAACAGGAAGCAATAATATTTTTTAATTAAAGGTATTTAACACATAACTTATGAATCAACTGATTAATATTTGAGAAAGTAAGAGCCGTTTCACACGATGCAACTGTCGCCTGTCAACTATCACTCTGTTGATAACATAAAGGTAGCACGAAGCAAATGAGTTGCCTGCTCCGTCAACATTCGCTCTCGAGTCGCACGTTAGGACAGCTATCGCCCACCCGGCGACTGCTTGGTTAATCATGTGTTTATATGGTGTCATTCACACGGGGCAACAATCGCCGGACAATACCACCAGTGTTACAAACCTCCAAGCAGACGTTGAACCTTATTCGTGGTACGGAAGGTCATCTGGTTATTTATTGTCGGTTTGTTTTTGACTGCATAGTCAAATCTTGTGCAGTGACTTTTAGATGAGTTTACCGGAAAAACATCGATGATTTTATACCTGAAGTGTAACAGCGACCGGCAATTTGAAATTTATCAGCGGATGATTACTCAAACGGGATAGTAAAGAGGGTGGCCTGGGAATATGTCATCAGGCGATTGGTTCCGGGCTTTGATGAAAATAACACACTTGTTAAGGAAATGTAAAAATAAATTATAATTAATTTTGTGTAACTTAGTTCTTTAATAAATATTTATAATTATTATATACTTCACTATTAATTTATTTAAGTTAATCATAAGAAATGTAAAGTGAATAGCTCTTGACCCTTTTCAAGAATATTTTTAATACATTTTTACTATTATTACTAAACACCTAAATTACATGGTTTTATATTAAGGATTGAGAGTGCTATCAATTCTAATCAAAGAATATTAGTTAATGTGTAATTGAAATGAATATCATTTGACACTTTAGCTTAACGGACGACCAGCTTATTTATATTCGTGCAAAATCCCAGCACAATCGGTACAATGGTTTGGGTATAATTGAGCAACAAACAGACAAACATAAAAAAAAATACATCTATATTCCCACTAACGACGTCCGTGACCTTTTAAACAAACTGAACATACACTTTAAAACTTATAAACTTACTTAATTCTAGAACCGATGAAACATCCCGTCTCCAGAATATTAATTCAGCTCTGTGTAAGGAGGCACCTTATTTCACCACTGATAGATGTTTCGGTAAAACAAGGAATTGAAGTTAAAAGACTCTTAGCTCGCTGGACAAAATCGCTACAAGTCGCGCTAAGGAGTAGGAAGATTGGAATACAGCAAACGTTTGAATAGCATAATATTGCAATATGGACAAATAAAGTAAATAAATATACAAACTCATGTATTAAGAGACTTCGTGACAAAAGATTGAAGTTAACCTCAGCATAATTTATAAAAAAAATTATATAAAATAGAATGTAAGCATATTTATTTAAAACAAACACATACCTCATATCTAATTTTATATAAACATTGTCGTGTCCTTTTTTTTAAATATAATGCAACTAATAGACAATATTTAAGGTGGGGATTCAGGGAACGTGGGAAAAGGTCACTTTTTTGCAGTTTTTATAGCAAAAAATATTTTTGGTCAAAATAAATCTAATATTGCTTCCAAACAAACATAGAGATTAATTTTATACACACATTGTTATCAACAGCTGTTGAATTTGTTATTAGCATAGCGGCACTAGATGAGAAACTTTTTAAACAGAGATAAAAAGCTGTCATTAAGTTCCAGGACACCCTTGACCGATATTCAACAGCTGTTGAGGTCACCTTGTGAATAAAATTAAACTCTATGTTTGTATAGAAGAAATATTTTATTTATTTTGACCCAAAAAAAATTTCTATAAAAACTGCAAAAAAAACTTACCTTTCCTCGCGTTCACTACATTCCCACCTTAAGCAGCAAACAAATATTTTTTATATATAAAAACATATATAGAAAATCTATGGTATCAGACCACAGTCGAGCCCTACCAACCGAGCGGCCTCCGTCTTGGGGAATATAATGTCAACCTCCAAGGATAAAGGATGTCATGTGGTTAGTCCAACGAACCCTCCTGTCGTTAATCTCACTTTTCTAGACCGAAGCCGCTACTTCTTTATTTAGCTCCTGATTTGTCCTCACGAGACTGAGTTGACCCCGTTCCAGAACCACAGCTTCACAGAAAAATCTGGAAGCAATGGGATTCGAACCAGGGACCTCTGGATCTGTAGCCAGAAACTCTAACCATTAGACTATTAATATAAAGCTAAATCAAAATATATAATTTGGGTGTGTCAAGAGTCTAAATATCGGAGAATAACGTTAAACCTTCTTTGCTTTGACTTTTACATCCATAATAACCTTCAAGGACGGTATTTTCGAAATATTTCGAGGAAAGAAGAAAACGTCGATATATTATGAACACATTTTAAATATATTGAAAAATATGATATATTTAGAGCAAAAATTAAATGTAAACCAAGACAAACTTTGATATGTCATCATAAAATAATATAGTGGACTTAGTTTTTCTCTCCAAACCTTTCTATCTAAGTATTTTCACTTAAGGTCATTCGACTACACAAATCTTATTCCACAATTTCAACAAATGTATAATTATAAGCTATAAATGATAATTCAATGATTTCAAATCATTAAATTTCACGAATTATATGGGATAATACTTGATATTTATGAGTTTTGCTTATCATTGTTAAGGTAGATTATCTAATGTATGGGGATAATATTTAGCATAAGTTATACATTCATATGATGTTTAAGTCTACTCGATTAATCAAACTAACTAAACTTATTTCTGAAATCAAATACTCTATTAACGATAAAAAAGAATTTCTAAACATCCTAAAAATAAACAAGTATGTTAACATAAAAGATTACTCGTACAATGAGGATTAGGTTTCTAAACTAATTTATATATGCAGATTTTTTTTAGGGGTTTTTAGCACATCAACTCTGCCATTGGGATGTTTTTCCCACAGTGCAAATTGTGGGTATGGCTTAGTTTTTCTGACATAGAACGATTTAAATTACAATCAACCCTCTTTCCCCACCTCACCCCTCTAGCCCTTGAAACACCCCCTTTCCACTCCCACCCTTATCTTGACCAGGTGGCCGTATGGACCAGCTCTAGTAATGAGCAAAACTTTATGCAGATGTGCAACCAGAGCCCTTCAATGAGACGCTAGCGAAGCAGTACAGCCTCATTCAAAAAAACTACCCCCCACCCTCTCGGATACAATGCGTTTCTGATCGTCATTAGATAAAGACTGCGAGATAATGCACGCAGACTTTTCTCTTCAATACATATACACGATATTCTAGGGGATGAATGTGTAATTAGTAGCACACAGTTTCTAAAAAAAAGGGGGGTGGAGGGGAGGAATAATAATAATGTGACACAATGAAATGAGACCAGGGGGGGTGGTATAGACAGATGACGGTGATGATTATAAGACCCGGTGGACGCAGCCAAGTGAAATGCTGCCCAGATTATGAACCTCCTCTTCACCCCCCTCCCCAACCCCCAATCGCTCATTGAAAAGAAAGGGAAGGGGGGAAGGGACACCCTCACTAAACCTAATTCAGATGACGTCCCCATGAAACAATGAGGTCGTAAGGAAGCGCGCAGTGTTTCTGACGTTCTGATTGTTAGGTTGTTGCGTTTCCACACCAGACCTCTCTTTGTTCGGATTAATATTCGGCGTCGTTCACCGACCAACCGACCGACGCCCACCTCCCCCCCTTTTTTTTCCTCCAACGGCTGTTGTCTCACAGAGACGACGTCGGACAGAAGAATTAAATGGTGGGATCAGATATATCTAGCGGGACGGGAGATTGAAATAAAAACGGACATTGTTTCTCGTCTCAAAGTTTTTGGACAATCGTTCAACCCCTCCTCGATGAGTAATATATGTCCTATTTTTTAATTGCCCCTTTTTCTATTTAAATGTGTTTCTTTTTAATCTCTTGTTTATGAATAATTGTCGCCCGCTCCTGGACGCATAGTTCTTAAACACACGATTAACTTATCTTGATAATCCGTTTCGGTGGTTTAAGTAACCGAGGCAGGAGTCGGCAAATGGTCGATGTCGCGGCAATTTCCAGTCGATCGTGTAATAAATCTACATCTTCATTAAAAGTCGATCTTTGAGTATTCTAAACTCGCAAATATATTAAGTACTTTCAAATAATATTTTAGTTTGATCAAAATCACCTTAATCGGTAGTGTTATAAGAAAATTAAATAGTATAACATGAAAAAATACATTTTCTTTATTCAAAATTTTTTTCCTAGAAAGGTGGTAACAAAAAACATTTAAGGAAAGGTTGAATTTAAGGTATATATATATATATATATAGGCCTATATAAGATTTATAGACAGAAACAAATCAAAAGTATAGTGTAGAAACCACAGATGCTCACAAGAGCGTTGATAAGACGATCAGGGCCCGAAAAGGTTAACGACCCTTGGTCTAAGGCGTAGTTCTCGCCATAGGCTGGGGCTTCCGATGATGGGGAGATCGGGGTTCGAATCCCGGTTGGGTCTACTGAGTGGGTTTTTTCCGAAAAGGTTAACCGATTTCCTTCCTCGCAAATGCATGTATATTACTTCTAAAACTCTTCCTTCCTCAGCCTTGCCTCATTAGAGTAATTATTATGCGTAAAGCCTGAACAGGTAGTAGGATGGGGTGAAAAAACAAAAGATCTAACGTAATATTTAATTCTACGATGCGTTATTTCAAAATAATGGTTTACCCCAAAATAAAGTCGAAATACTCTTTTTCCCTTAACAACCGTTGAATTGAGTTTTATTAATAGAAAAAAGTATGAAAATGTGACATAAGTTCATTTTCAACATCTTTTTTTAAGCATATTTGCGAAGCTATTAGACCAAGCTTGATTAAAAAGGGCTCTAAATTTAGCCTTCCTCAAACAAGTAAAGTAGTTTTTTTGATAGCCTAAAAAAATCTAAATATATTTGGGAACTAGCAGCGAACTTTCTTCTTTACCTTGAGATAATAAATTTCGTATTTTTCTTTCCCCTTTTCTTATTGACATGACAAAGTCTGGTTGTAGTTGAGGGGTGAAATGGAGTATAAGCTTAGACAGAATAGAGTAGTTCCAGAAAATGACACAAGCCATTGTGTGGCCTGAAAGCGATTGATATTTTCTCGCTGACCGAGGCGACCATCTTAGGGGCAGTATTTTTGCAATTTTTGAAATTTTAAAAAGTGGCAAAATAAAAAAATAAATAATTTTTCCAGTAGAAATACAAAGTTCCATTTTCTTCACACGATGACCTCAACAGTATGTTGTTGAATATCTGGCAAGGGGGTCTTTGAATAAAATGACATTTTTTTTTATCTTAATTTAAAATTTCTCTCATATAATGCTGCTATGCTAATGACAGATATTCAACAACTGTTGATGCTACCATGTGGGGGGGGGNACTGGAGGAGTATTTGATTTGTTTTGGTCGAAAACGTTGTTTGCGCTGAAAACAGTAAAAACATTTACTTTTCATCGTATCTCCTTCCATCCCACCTAAAAGTTCTGCATCAGCATTTTCCTTGGCAGAGAGTAATAAACCTTCAAGGGAACAAACTACTCTAAATAATAGTAATTCAATATGATCAACTCATTAACAAACATTTCATGGCTACGGACGGGAAACGAACCACGAGCCTTTAGAGCTGTAGTTGGTCTCTCCTACAACTAGCCCCCATGGAAAAGAGGGTGGGGGTTCTCTTGAGAGTTGTTCTCGGGGGTATCCAACAGATGCGACAGCCCCACTGCCCTCATTAATTCCATAGGAACAATTAAATGCCACCCCATGGAGAGTGAACTCCCAACGAGCAGAAATTTAAAAAAAAACTTTATTCTTGAGTGCTTCGCTATAACTTCAGTGAGATACTTTAGATATATCTTCAGTTTTAATTTTCAAACTTAACGGAAATAAGAACTCAGTGAATCGTTTGGGTTGACAGAAGACAAAGGAGGTAATCGCAACATGTAAAAGGATGTGTTATGCATGCGTGTGTTGGTAGGGGAGTTGCATGAAAGAACTGTGCGCTGTTGCCAATTTCACTCGTGGCCTACCCTACAAAAACAGTCCAATTTTATAAAAAAAAACCATTACTTTTTTGTGGTCAATATTGATAACATTTTACCAATTCATCAGTTGTTATTTTATAGATATTGGTAGTCTATATTGAAGGGACAGCTTCATATCATATGACTTGACGTATGACCACGTGAAATTATAGCTATTAACTTTGTATAGGTGTCAGATACGGTTATTTTAGTGAGAACTTGATTGTAGCTTACCTTGTTAGTGAAATTATTGAGGGTTTATCCGGCTGGAGCTAGATTTTTGTTTTCATGATTAAAATACTTCTTTCTACGTTAGGTCTAGAGAAAGTAAAAAATCATATTCCATTTGAGCTAAAAATTTGTTTTCTACCAATTCTAATACATTGGCAGTATTTTTCTCGAGCCTGTAAGTTTCGTTATTACGTGAATCTTGACCATACTTTACTTTACGTGGACGTTAAGACGAGATGGAACGAAATAAGATCAGTAGCTTTGCACTTTTTACAGAGAAAAAAACACACAAACTATTTGGTTAAAATAAATAAATAAATTCTTCTGTGGATAGGTTTAGCGTAAGGTCATTCGGCCATCAAAATTTTATTACACTATTTTAACAAGTTTATAGTTATTAGTTATAAATAGTTATTCAATGATTTCAAATCATTACAGATCACGAGTTATAAGGGGTAGAACTTTCTAATTTATATTTTTCCCTTACCACTGTTAAACCAAAGTAATTAGTGTATGGAGCTGAAATTTAGTATAACCAGATTCATATGAGCTGTACACAATGAAATATTTAAAATGTGTTAAAGAAAATAATTGTTAATGTCCAAACAATTTCAAATTGGTAAAATTACATCATTTTTAATAATATACTGTTATTTTACACTCCGATGATTTGTTTTTGTCTCATTTTGTAGTACATGATGTCGTTATTAAAATTATTTTTTTTTGTCTAACGCTATTCGCTAATTTTATTAATAATAGCTCTAGTTTTAAATTCAATAAACACTTTACAATAAGCTTCATATTATATAGACTATTTTAACATATGAAAGACTGTGTATTTTTGCGAACAGAAGTCCCAACACCCTGGGACGGAGTCAGATCAAAGTTAAACAGTCCGGTGCAAAAATTACAGAACAAGTTAAAATTAGAACATCATAAGTCTTGGTAAATGAAGAGAAGTGCCCGTTTCTTTTGAAGGTATTTACAAACATGCAAGATAATCTATAGCTGTCACAGTGAGTGAGTGTTGACTGGTCACATACACTTGCCTCCCCCCTTCCCCTATTGCCACCCTATTTTACAATCACCACCAAAACATTATAGCCTTACAAGGTCTTTCTCATCCTCAGATAAGCTTCCTTGTCGAATGACCTAAATTTTCGAGATATTGAAATTTCAATAGGTCTTGAATATTTACCATAGGCTTCACGGAGTTTTACCAAGACTTTTATAGTAATTAAAAAAAATCCTGTTAAAATCCCACGGTGCCTATGGCAAATATTCAAGAAAGGTGCAGATAGCTCAGTGAATAAAATTAATTTAAACGCATATAACGGAACAATATTTGATCAATTTTGTCTAAACTAGATTTTTTTTTTGCTAGAAAAACTGTATAGATACAGAACGTTAAAAGTTGATAATGCTCAAGGAATAAATCACTAGGCTGACGCTTCAGGCCGCGTAGCAACCGACACGCGTAAGGTACTTAATTCTCGCTGAAATTGTTAAAACCGTTTAAAAAGTGACAACGACAGAGCTCGGGTGACCAACGAACTTTCATAGAGAGAGATAGATGGAGGATGACCCAACGGTGAAAACAAAAAAGAGAGGAATAGTTTGTTTTCCATCCGCTGGGTGGTCAACACAACAAGAGTTCTACCCACCACTCCCACTGAGAGGTCACAGGATCAACCAAAGTGTCTTGGAAGGTCCACAAACGGTATATATGACCTTGATTTGATCCTAAGATATAGGGATATAGTACAATTTTGGTAGAAAGAATCTGTTTTAAAAATTTCATATTATTATTATTATTATTAGCACCGCGTCTTACTACCCGTTCGGGTTGTACGCACTTACGCTAATGTGTAATGGTAGGGTGATTGTGAGATGAAATGGAGGACCTACAGTTTAACGTGGAATCCGAACCACGGTGGAGGCCTGGCATTCCACACATTCACAAGATGTCTTGCCAGAGGTGAAGGAAGGGTTTGGTAATCAGATAAATCTGTGACGGGACCGAGGATTGAACCCTGGACCCGAGTACAGAAGTCCGACACCTTACCACTAGACCACCAAGTCACCTTTTTTTAAAAATAACGAATATAATTTTTTTTTTTTTAGGTGAAAATGTATCAAATTGTGGTATATTCTTAGTGTTATTTTATAGGTATTGATACTATAATATATATCAAATATGACAACTACAGATCACATAACTTGACGTTAGAACACATTAAATTTTAATAAATCTTTAGGGATAAGTTAAACGAACCTTGACAGAGGTAGATAAAGGACTATTAAAGTCGCTGAAATCACGTCAAAATCTTGGTTAATTTGTTTAACAAACTTACTATTATCAAAACATATTTTATTAGTAATAAAATAAAGATATTCATCTCGTGTCCCCTAAATTCTTTCCCATATTCGCTGGGGGTACCACGTACCACAGTTTGGGAAACATCAACCTGGTGAGTCCCCTAATCTTAAGCAAGCAAATACAAGACCCTTTTTTTTAACCACATTCTTGTCAAATTTGGCAAAGTGCAATGCAGGGTGTTTCCGGTCACTCTGTATAACTTGGAGGCAAAGAGGATGATGAATTGATTCAGATACTTAACAAGTTTTTATTACATCGTACTTAGATTCATTCATATTTCCCCTTCTCTCCCCCTCCCCTTACCCTCCTTACCTTCCTCTACCAACTAACAATAATAGGTGCCTCGAACCGGGATTTAAACCTATTACCTTGAGCTCCTTACAATAAGTTACTCTACTCTCGTTGAGGCCCACACAGATCATCCACGGTCTAAGGCGTCAGTCAGGCTTGCAATGGACTGTATCGTAGGTGCTGGGGGGTTTGAGGTTCGAATCTCGGCCTGAGTGCGTTGAGATTGGTTTAATTTCTCACGTGTTTTTACCCCCTTGCCCTTTTTCACACTAATGTGGGTGCATTTCTTTTGAAACTATTCTAACTCATTTCTACACTCTAAATCAAGCCATGAATGCTATCTTTTTTCTCTCCGCATCTTACTACCCGTCCAGGCTATACGTATTTAATTATACTGATAGGGTAAGGTAAGAATTTAGAGTAAACGTACCCGCATTTTTTCAAGAGGAGGGGGAAATATTTAAAGGAAAGCCTCAGTACAAACAGCTGGGACTGAGCCCCAAGATTTTCGTCACCGAAAAGTCAGACTAGATGAGCTAGACATTGAGACCACGTTGCTTCCGATGGGGGTAACTTATGTGTTAAATCGTATCTCTAAATGTGTGGTCCCAGGTACTGATAACCCTCCTTTCATCACCTATTCAACGTCTGTAACAGTGACAGCTCATAGGTTGTTACCGAGGTAAACAAGACTTTACGGGACTGTACTACTAACTCCTCTTCCCTTCAGTGTAAGACTTGACCCTTAAAGCCAAACATTCATTCATTACATTATTTTGTATGTGGTTGATAAGAAAAGGGACATTGTGTGGGTGAGAACAATTTACTAGTACAGTCCTGTCAAGCGTTGCTCACCATGGCAACAACAAACCATGATCAATGGCAATGGTCATCTTGGGTTTAAATTTATATCAAGACTCCGGTTTGAACGCCGACAATATCCGAAGTAGTTTAGTGTTTGTGCGTAATTTCTTCCAATCGTTCAGATTTTACAAGTTTGTAAGCGAAATTAGAGATAATCCTCCTGGATAAAGTTAGTTTGTAAGTTCGTGATAATACAGCTAAGTGTTTAGAAAGTGCACGTCAAAATATGACAGAACAAGAAGAAGAGTTGACTGTACTTTGGTTTAGTCGGAACTCGGGAGGTATAATTGGCGACTTTGGCTTGTGATGTCATCGAAATGAGAGGGTTTTTTAATCAGAAGAATGTTGATTGAAATTAAGGTGGGAGTGTAGGGGACACGGGTAAAGGTAAGTGTTTTTGAAATTTTATGTCAAAACAATTTTTTGTCCAAAATAAATAAAATATTTCTCAATATAAACAAAGAGTTTAATTTTTTCCACATAGTGATATTAACAGTTTGTAAATGAATATCTGTCATGGACATAACGACATTTGATGCGACTTTTTAAAATGAAGATAAAGACTTGTAATTAAATTCGAAGTCATCCTTGATAGATACTCAACGACTGTTGATATCACCATTTAAAGAATTTATTTTGTTGAGATATTTAAAGTGCACTTTTTGAACCGACTTATTATATCAGTACACGAGAACTTTCATGAACTAGAGCGTAAGGGCTTACCAATTTGGGAAAGGTGTTTTCACATATATTCCAGGTATTTTCCATATCGTAATCGACATGAGACCGATGGCTTTACTTCCCCTCCGGAGGAATTTGTGCTACGGATTGTTATCGCTAAAGAAAAATTTGTAGACCCCAGCTAGGTTTGAACCCACAAACATCTGGTTCTGAGTCGATCTCTTTATCCCAGGACCACCGAGGATGACCATCTGAAGATAACTAAACTCTTATGTGTCATATGGAGAAATAATTGAAAGTCGCAAACGTGTAGGGCTCCCAGATTATTTATGAAGTGGTTTAATAATTTTTAAACTGGTTTTCACTTAAATATAGGCAAAAGTTCTGATCAGTTAACAAGTTTGAATCTTAAAGTTAGTTGTTTTAAAAAAAATGTGTGATAGCCCACATAAAACAATCCTATAATGTATTTTATTTTATGTTGCTAGCCTACCAATGTCATGGCTTTATTTGATAGAAGAAGGTTAGATATTCGTTTCTAACTTTTTCTTTAATCTCAGAAGTACAAATTTTCGCATAGATCAACGTTGAATTTTTTAAAAATCTTTAAACTAAAAATTTGAACTTTTTAACTCGTCAGAAACCTGCTTATTATTTTCGCCTAAGTTTTATAGAAAACAATATTTTAAAATATCGAATAATTTCTTAAATAATGTGTGAGTTCTAAACGCTTGTAATGCGTCTAAGCGATTTACTATTCAACCCTCTTAAGATACTTTCTAAAAACGTGTTATAAATTATCTGACACTCAATGGTTTATTGACCGTTTCGTGGTTTTTTAAATGCCAGTTGACTGTCGGAGCATTTAGTTATATCTTCTTAAAGGAGTTTAAACATAAAAACAAAACACCTCACCGGTATTCGCCTAAGGGGATGTTGGAAAAACTCAATGCAGAATAAATCACCACTCATTCAGCCGTTTAAATATATTTTTTAAATATTACCATCTTACTTGTGCTAACGACTCACCTAAACCCTTGTCGGTGCATTTAAAAGTGAACATTAAACCACCCAATAAAATTAAATTAAACTATAACATCGACAGTTAGAAAAAGATTTCTTCTCACTATAATATAATTGCAAATTTTATGGTCGTACGTTTTATTGGTTCATTTGATGTCTATTATTACTATCATAAAATTAGGTAATGAAGTCATTATTATTATTATATTCACGTGTTTCGTTATTTATTTTATTTTTTTATGGTATTTACCTCCC
>CABEEJ010004364.1:41265-58298 GCA_901482245.1 Timema douglasi
ATGTGAGGTGTGTAGAGCAGAGCCTATGTATGATTGGTCAAATGGGGACAGAGTGGGTGGTAACATACATTCCCATGTGAGGTGTGTAGAGCAGAGCCTATGTATGATTGGTCAAATTGGGACAGAGTGGTGTGAAACATATCACATGCACAGTTTTAACACTCTCTGATTACCTTGGCAAAACTTAACGAACGACATTGAAGTGAATGAATGAATGAAGACTAAAGTAATTAACAATACTGGGACATGAACCGCGGTAAAAACTCCACCGAAAACATCCACAAGCTACTCACGCTAACCTCGTGGATCTTCCTGCAGGTATCATACGGCCAGTTGGGCGAACAAGGGGGGGGGGAGGGGGTATAATGAATTGTGTTAACTGTCGGGAGGGAAGGGCCGTGACCCGCGGTCAGAGGGGGCGTCTATGCCGCTAATGGGGCCCTCAAGTTTTCTCTTCGTGCCTTCACGGGCTGAGGTAATATCACACCCTTTTCACAAGCATCTTTTTAACACTTCAGGGGGTGTGTGTTCTCTACGACTGGGACCTCCGATCTTTTGTATCGGGTCTTGGACGGAAAGTGTATCCTGCCTGGATATATTCTCTAGTGTGTTCTTATGCCTGCATTAGATGTTTAGAGTACCCAAACTCTTAGATAATATACAGTCCAATTCTCATAGGCAGGACCTTTTAGAAAACACAAACTTATTTTTGTGTGGTAAATATTGATATAATTTGTATATTATTATTATTATTATTTTATATTTAATGATAATATTTGTCAGGAGTGACGGCTGCGGATCACATAGCTTGACGCATGAATGCATGAAATTAAAACTAGTACCTTTTATAGCTGTAAGATAAGGTCCTTCAATTTAATTTGTACTGTGCATACTCATATTTAATTAGAGAAACGCCGAATTTAGGTAGCATGCTAGATAAGCTTACCTTGCTTGTTTCCGCTATGGTGTAGCTTATATTACAGGGCCATAGTGTAGCGCGTCAAAATAAAAAGCTTACGCTTTCGCCGTAATTAAAGCTTAGGCCTATATATAAAGAGAATCGTGGAATAAACTACGTTTAAAAAATATAACTGCACGAGGTAAATAACTGGATGTTTTTAAATACATTATCTGCTATATTATGTTCAAAACTACAGTTTATGTTTTACAAGAGTTTTCCTAATTTGGATTATTTCCTTGACTTAAGTTTGTTGTTTTTCGAAATATGACACCGAAGCGTTCCAGAAGATTATTATTTCTTAAATGCTTTCGTCAATGAAAAGTTTGTTGAAAATTCTACCTTCGTAGCTCAGTGGCCGCATGGGTCGAGGTGTCACTTTCGTGTTGAACTGGATTGCCTCTGACGGGGAAATTTGGGTTCTAATCCCGGCTGAATGTACTGAGGTTTTTTTTTCCCTAAATGATTTCCCCCTTCTCCCTTCACACAAATGCAGTAAACTTCCTCTAAATTCAACGTACCTCATACCTAACACATTAGTGTAATTAGTACATATGTGTGTATAACCAGAATGGGCGGTAAGACGCGGTGCTAACTATTAAGATAATACAGATTCGGGCCAGTAAGTCACACATTCGTATAATTACTCTCAATTTCAAATATTTAAATGAATTATTATTATTATTATTATTATTATTATTATTATTAGCACCACGTCTTACTACCCGTTCGGGTTATACACACGCTAATGTGTAATGGTAGGGTGATTGTGAGATAAAATAGAGGACCGACAGTTTAACATGGAATCCAAACCACGGTGGAGGCCTGGCATTCCACACATTCACAAGTTGTTATTAATACACGTCTTGTCAGAGGTGAGGGAAGGGTTTGGTAATCAGATAAATCTGTGCCGGGACCGAGGATTGAACCCCGGACCCCAGCACAGAAGTCCGACACCTTACCCCTATACCACCAGTTAAATGAAAATGAAGCAAAATTCAGACTTAGCGAAGTTGTTTCCCTCAGCCACACCGTGAACAAAACTGGATCCCCTCGAGTGAAGATAGAATCACCACCACGTTACCTTTGGTGTGTCTTGGACACACCCGAATTTGCATTTATCCCGCTCCATAAAGGCTGTATACATGTAAAAATTGTGGATAGAGAATACTTTGGACCAACCCCAAAGCATCCAAATAGTCTAAAATAGAGCCCTGAGGTGTCCCGAAATATGGAAGATCACAAGAATATGTCCCCAAACAAAAACCGACCAAACATTCATTGTTTTCTCGTTATCTTTGACTGAATTTATTGGCTCATAGTTCTTTATTGCTTTTATATTTTGCGTTGGACCAGGATAATCATTTAATGCTCTTTTGAATTCCTCTTGAATCCCTTCTTCGGATTGTTAAGATAAAGGGCCAAATTGAGGCCCTCCCGCCCATCAATCAAACGTCGCAGCAAGGAAATAATGTTATATTGGGAGTTTTTAAGTCTCTGAATAAACGAATAAAATGGGCAGTTTGTTTTATCTTTTAAGTGAATGTTTCACTGTGTTTAAATAGGTCCTGTGTTTTTTTTTAAGGAAAATATGATTATTATAGCTTATGTTTTGAGATCAGGGGGCTAGGTTGGCCAATTACAGGTATAGGGGTCCCTGTGTATTTATTGTATGTGTCTTTATTTATGTATTATTCATTTATAGTATTATTCTTGTATTACTAGTGTTGCTGTCTCTGACAGGTGCGATTTAAAAATTCTCTTGAGGTTTGTCCGCTGTTGTTTTGGTCTATCTTTAGAATAAGATGTGTGGGGCCAATGATCTAGATCTGGACCATTTTACCTTATCTTACCTCTGTTCTCCTAGAGTGTGGAAAAATTCATTTCTGAGGTTGGGACACCATTAAAGTGAAATCAATTATCCCCGGATAATATGTGAGAATGTTAATATTAAAAAGCAGAGGGGACCTACAGTTTAACATGGGTTCCGAACCACGGTGGGGGCCTGGCATTCCCCTCATTTACAAAGCCTGACAGCAAACAATTTGTCAGAGGTGAAGGAAGGGTTTGGTAATCAGATAAATCCTTGCCTGAACCGGGATTTGAACCCTGGACCCTTAAAACAGAAGTCTGACACCATACCCCTAGACCATCAGGTCTCCTATTATTTAGAATAATATGATTAATAAAACACAGTGTCAAGATATAATTGAAATTAAATGTACCTACATTTGTGGTAAGGGAGAGTGGGAATCTATTTAGAGGATAAAATAATCTCAGTGTACTCAGTGGTTTTCTAATCCCACACTTTCCCGTCACCAGTAAAACAAAGCAGATGAACGTGACGTTTAGTCTGCTTTCAATTTCGTTGTTAGTAACACGTAGGTTAAACGTATAACTTAAACAAGATTTAACCTTATTTAAAGACAGACAACTTGGCTCAGTTGCTGTAGCATGTCTAACAACTGAGCTCAGGGTCTCTGGTTCTGATCCCTGGTTCAAGCAAATAATTGATCATTTGTGAAGTGTGGGGTTTCCTTTTCACAAATAATAAATGAAGGGCTTGGTTCTGTGTCTGCTATAGTTTTTAAGTTGGTTTTATAAGTCGTGTGCTGGTATTTTCAGTCGGTTCAGAAAGTGCACGTTAAATACTTCAAATAAAATAATAAAAACCAACTTTGCTTAAAGAAATAATGTTATTACATGTAAACATTGATGTAACATTGAGGTATCATTTTCTTCCATTCAGTCTTCATAACGACGCTAATATAAACCTGAGCCTCGTAACGTAACCGCTGGTGTTAAAGTTAGAGAGAACCGTTACCCCAATTAAGGGACCCCAAGACTTAGCCTCTATCCCCCCTTTCCTCCCCATTAACCCCATCATCAACAACCTTCCCTTAATTAGCACCCCCTCTTAATGCCCTACTTTATTATTCATAGAGCTTGAGATGAGGTGGAGTCCACTCGGAAAACATGTGGAGAATGAAACAATTATCCGAAGATTACGTCAAGGCTCCAATGGCCTAGATAGGCCTTAATTATTTCCCTCCTTAAGTACAGTCTCGCTATAGCACCGACAGAACAAACGCCTGTGATCAAGGGGTAGTTTTACCCGTTAAAATATGGCAGTTCTTTTTATACAAAGCTGAAGATAGTCTTTCAGTTGGGGCAGTATAAATTGCGAATTAAGTTCATTAATTTTTTCAGTTTTTATAGAAAAAATAATTGTTTGGACAAAATAAATCAAATATCACTCCAGTACAAACAGTGAGTTTAACTTTCTTTCCATGGTGATATCAACGTTCTTGAATATCTGTCAAGTGTGCCTTAGAATTTAATGAGAATTATTTATCTTATTTTGAAAAGTTTGTCATCTAATGCTGCTATGCTCATGACAGATATTCAACAACTTTTGATATCACCATGTGAAGAAAATTAATATCTATGTTTCTACTGAAGCAATATTTATTTATTTGGCCGAAAAAAAATTGCAAAAACACTAATATGTTCTCATCTCCTTTTCCATACAACCTTAAGGGAGGCTAGTTGAAGATATCCTTTATGATTTAAAATGGTCGAAATCAATGGTTCCCAAAATATGGGCAGTGATTTGATTTTTGGTGGGGGTCACAAAAAGCTTTTTTTTAAATGTGAAAATTTTGTAATTATTTGAAAATAGAAAATTATATAAAAAAAAAAGAATAAATAAAAATTAATATTATAAAAAACTGTATTAAAAATAACAAAAAATACATCTTAACCCCTCCCCCTCTATCTTCTCCTATGTCCGTTAAAGCTAGATGGCTCGCAAAAATTTGTCCTTTTAAAAATTGGGTCTTAGTTCTAAAAAAGGGTTTGGAAGCACTAATATAAATAATAGTTATGTTTCTATGATTTTGTTTAGGGTTTACGCGAAATTCTTTCATAAAAAAACTGTGCTAAAAAGATATTTGAGCGATGATTTCTATTATTAATATTATTACGTTGGGCCTTCAAATGTGTAGTGCTAATAGGCTTTGTTTTTTTAGTACCACGTAATACTACTCGTCCGTATTTAATTATAATGATGGAGTAAGGAATAAGGAAGGTAAAATTAAGAGAAAACGCATTCGCATTTTCTCGGAAGAAGAGTGAGAAACCATTTAGGAAAATACACCCTCAGTGTATCCAGTCAAGAGTAGAACTCTGAACTCCTCATCACAGGTTAAAATAGACTAGACTAGCTTGACGTTTAGTCCGTGCGCCCACCGATGCGATTAAAAGGACTTACTGTTTAATCAAATAGTTGGATTTTTTGTCTATAATAACACACTCAGTTTTGAACTATTCTAATCGAAACAAAAATAAAAATTGAAATCTTTCTATCAAATAATGCCCAGGTAGTTGTAATTACTATCGCAAAATTAGTTCCAAGAATCGAAATCCGGATGAAAATGATCCTAAGCGGATAGTTTTCGCCCTGGTTGGTTGGTTCCCACTTCCAAGACGCGAAATGAAATGCCACTTAAGGACTTTCGAGTAGGTTTTCTTGTGTATTTGCAAGTTAGTAGATACATTTACAATCCAACCTTCGAACCCTCAACAGCACAACTACAACGAGTAGCCATTACAGATCGTTTACTTAGCAATAAATACAAAACACCATGTTAGATATTTATTTACTTGCTGGTAAACTTAAAGACTGGTTCACACGACACGATTTATTGTACAAGACGTTGTAGGTACAGGTTTGTGCCATCTGAACACCCAAGATTGTATACAAAATATGCTTTGCACAGAACATTTTATGCAAAAGATTATAAATTTTGTCCTACGCAAGCAATTTTTATTGTACAGCTTTTGAGCTGTAAGCTAATAGACTCCGTCTGTCAGACACTTACTTATTTCACGTCTGACTGAATGTAAAATTATTAACTAAAAATACTTGATAAAAACAATTTTTTTATTTTGGTTACTTGAGGTATTTAATATGCACTTTCTGAACCGACTCATTATATCAGCACACGAGACTGTATATGAGCGAGAGAGAAAGAACCTACCAATTTTTACGGAAAAGGTATTTTCGCATACCTTCCAGGGCTCTTTTACATACCACAATCGACGTGAGATTGACGGCTTTACTTACCCTCCAAAGGAAGTTGTGCTACGTATTTTTATCGCTCAAGAAAAATCCGTCGACCCCAACTGTGTTTGAACCCGCGAAAACTGGGTCCTGAGGCAAGCATTTCACCCCAAGACCACAGAGGCCGACGATAAAAACTAAAATAAGTTATTATTGCAGGAGGTTAAACCACAAATATAGAAGTGTTCAACTGTTTAAGAATAAAAGAATATACTATTTGAAAATAATCCTTTATTCATATTGAAATTCTTTCGGGATGATTAGGGAAGTATTTACAATCAATACTATTTAAAATATCTCTTAGATGATTACTTAACATTAAAAAGGGAAAAAAAAAGGCTGTTATATTTTTCAAATATTTTATACAATCGCATGTGACGTAGGACATCACTTTGGTAAAACATGTGTGCAATCAATGTGGCAGACATCTTATAACTCGATTCGGTGACAACATGGTCTAAGTCATCACTTTCGCAGTAGACTAGACTGCCGATGACAAGGAAATATTGTTTCAAATCCCGGTCGGATGTACTTAGTTTTATTCTAAACGGGTTTCCGTTCTTCCCCACGCAAATGTGGGTGCACGTTCTTTAACTCCACACTTACTCATCCCTACCACATAGAGACATTAGTATGATTCTTACTACCCGAATGGCTAGTAATATACCACGGTGCTAAAAAAAAAAAAAAAGGTGTTATTTCTTGAACAACATTTTGTACTAGAAATTGTGTCGTGTGTACCGGGATTTGCCTGGATTCATTTTAAAATGAAATCGTGCTTTTACAATCGTGAGGATTCAACGAAATGATTGGATTTGAAGCCTACCAGAGCTATTGGGCATATCTTCACATTTACATTTCTAAATAGAATAGTTCGTGGAACGAACGAGAGGTGTGGCTGTGATGAAAGGAATGTAATTGCTTGGCAGGGACCCAGGTACTGTACATAACAATGGAGGGGACATATCACAGCAGAACTATATATACGAGGGCACGATCAATTATTCGTACAACTATCAATAAAAATATATTTAAGTCGTGTAACAAATATAAGAGTCCAATGTTCATAGGAAAACACTTTGTATAACAGAAAATCTTTACTAAATCTACATTCCCGTATTCATACGTCAAGTCATGTGATTTACAGCTATCAACTTTGATACATATTTTGTCAATACCCATAAAACTAAAGTAAAATTATAATAAAATTGAACGCAAAACGATGTGTTTATATTTTCTAAATGGGCCTTGCTATAAAAATTGGACTATATATATATTTATTATGGAAAGTAGATTAGAACACCTTTACCCCGGCCTTAGGGATTAAAGTCAGCTACACTATCTGTGTAGATATTTCAATCCCCAGCATAAAATTGAATAAAACCAAACTTAGACCACGATCAAATATAGCTATAGCCTCGTTACAAGTTGATAGACTAAGACTATGGGAAAACTAGCAGTTTAACTCTAGGACAGATAAAACTTTTCCTAAGGTAAAAATACTATTGATGATGGATCTAATAACTTTCAATTCAAGACTCTTAAAACCTGCCAAATTATAATTTCAAATATAGTAGTCAATTTAGTTAATTTGTTTTAAAAGTATTCAAACTTTATTTAAAATTTTCTTTAAGTAACAACATAAAATCGCATCGATGAACACGCAGACTAAACGTCAAGCTCGTCTAGTTTGATCTTAAGCTGTGGGTTAGTTTGGGGCTCGAATCCCGTCTGGGTGTACTAAGTTTGATCTAGATATTGTGAAATTTATTATTATTTAGTTGTGTATAAAGATAAAATTTAATTAACGAGATAAACTTAGAAACCAACCAAAACGTTTGGCATGAACTAATATTATTATTGTTATTATTAGCACCGCGTCTTACTACCCGTTCGAGTTTTACGCACTTACGCTAATGTGTAATGGTAGGGTGATTGTGAGATGAAATGGAGGACCTACAGTTTAAACGTGGGATCCGAACCACGGTGGAGGCCTGGCATTCTACACATTCACAAGCTGTGATTAATACACGTCTTGTCAGAGGTGAAGGTAGGGTTTGGCAATCGGATAAATCTGTGCCGAGAATGAACTAATAGCGTTTAGCGAGAATTAATCCGTGCTATTGTATAAACAAGATCTAATATGTGTTACTCCCACAATAGACTGGACTGCAGATGACGGAGATATCGGGGTTCAGATCCCGGTCAGATGTATTTAGTCTCATTTTACCCTAAATATATCTTTCTACGCTTTCACTCCACGCAAACGTGGGTACAATTGCTCTAAATTAAAACTTCTACGTCCCTAACACATTATCGTAATCATTACATATTCGTATAGCTCGAACCCGGTAGTGATCTATGGTGACAAAAAAAATCATATTTTTAGCGCCTTCTCTCTCTTTCTCGACCTGCCCTTACTCTCCTCTGCTTGTACCTCTTTTACCGCGGCCCTTCACAGTTCTAATCTAATTTCGGAAGTAGTTTGTGTAATGAGAAGTGAATTGGGGTGTGTTGTAATTTACGGACGGCGGCCATTATGTTTACCTTGTTAAGTAGCCAATGCCTGTGATTAGGACGAGAGAGGAAAAAAACAACCAACAACAGCAAACACAGCTCCTTTGATCATCGTCATCATCTCAGTCACCCATTACTGCATTACACACTTCCTGTGCACCCAATGTGGTTAACTGATAAGCGAGGGTTAAAAACTTGACAGCACCGTTTAGGGAAAAATACGTTTTCTTTAGCACCGCCTCTTACTACCCATTTGGGTTATACGCATATATGTACCAATTAAGATTATGGGACCCGCCTCGGTGACGTAGTTGGCTAACGCGCTAGTCGTGTTGGGCTCGATTGCTGAGGACGGGGAGATCGAGGTTCGAATCTAGGTCGGGTGAAACGGGGGTGGTTTTATCCTAAATGGTTTTCTACTTTTCCTCCACGCAAATGCGGGTTCACTTCTTCTAGTTCAACCTTCCCAACTCCTAATCTATTAGCGTAATTAATACTTAAAGCGTATAACCCGAACGGGTAGTAAGACACGGTGCTAAATAATAATAATAATAAAATAAATATTAGGGGAGAGTCGTATAGTATCGGACAGCGGCTAGTATCGGACAGATCATGTTTCAATAAACTACCGTTAGCTAGAGAACTCTTTCCGGTATAATATTACTCCTCTTAATTGCAGCCAAAGACAACCGTTAGTTGAAGGCGCGCCCTTGAGCCGTACGGTTCCCACGAGTGTTTGTATAGTTTATATGCTTTGTTTCTTTGTTCCAACTACATTTTCAAGACTTCTCATTCTTACACGGTAATTACAATTAGTTTGTTTATTGGATATAAGGTAAAGGGTAAACTCATGAATAAGTTATAATATTGATTTGCTCAACAAAGAAAATATTATTGTAATGACTATCATTTTTTTATTGCCATACAGATCGGCTAGTATCGGACAAGTTGTTTTCGTCCAGTACCGGACAAACTGGGGGATGCCACAAATTTTTTATCAACATTAACAACAAATAAAGCTCAAATAAAACATTCAATTAAGGTTAGATAAGATTACTCAGATTAGTTATATATATATATACACTTAATACTAAATTATATATATTATATATATTAATTTATTTTGTCTTCATAGAACTTTTTCTTTCAGGTAACCTATTCTGGAATTTTACACTATGCCTAAATTAAAGAAAAAGGAAAAAGTAGGCTTAAGTGGGAAGTGGCAAGAAGAGAATATGAAAATAGCTGTAGAGAAGGTTTTAAGTAACGCTATGACAGTGAGACAGGCGGCAAATACATACGCTGTTCCTAAAAGCTCCTTAGGAGACAGAGTAGCGAAGTTAAAATTAGGAAATGAAGTAAAAATAGTTCCTGACCGGAAAACAAATTGTGATGTAGTTGGATTAGTAAGCTATGCTTTTACCAAAATTTGCCAAATGGATATAGATTTTAAAAAAACTCCATTTCCAGAGTTATTTACTTCCATGACTTCACAACAGTCAACTTCAACCGCACAAACTTCAACATCAAAGACTCCACAGTCATCAACTCCTTCAACTGGATTTTTCCACACCATAATCACACAAGTGTCACCAGTGCCTTTCGCTGCAGAACGTAGGTTAAATGTTAGAAGAAGACGTGGTGCTAAGAGCGAAATACTAACATCAAGTCCTTATAAAGCTCAGTTAGAAGAAAAACAATTCACGAAAATGGGAAAATCAAAAACTAAGCTGGAAGTCACGATAAAAAAAACTACATCAAAATAACAGTAAAGTTAACAAAACTTCGGCACAACTTATGAACCAAGAAGTTGAAAATAAAACCGACTGCATAATATGCGGAATTTTTTTTGGCGAGGATTGGATAAAGTGTGACTTTTGCCAAGGGTGGGCGCACAAGAATTGTGCCAATACTGAATTAAATCCCTCTCTTTATAAATGTGACTCTTGTGAAAAAGCATCTTAAGATAATAAGAGAAGTTTGGTGTCCAAATTTGATTAAAAAATTATAATATTGTAATATGTCCGGTACTACCCGACAATACTTTTTTAAACTGAACTAAGCCTATTTTTTTAAATGACTCTAGAAAGAACAATATTTTCTATAAGCTATTTTAATACAGCAGGTATATAAATACACATGTAATCTTAATATTTACATGTCATTTGTCTCATTTTCATTTAATAAAATTATAAATTAAATTTAAAAACCTTAAGTGTCCGTTACTACACGACTCTCCCCTATGGGCTAGGAATTGGGAAGGCTGTATTAGGAGGAAATGTACCGGTATTTGCTTGGAAATGGAGTGTGATACCATGTAGGGAGAAAACCACCTTCGGTACACCCTGCCGGGATTCAAACCCTAATCTTCCCATTATCAGCAATCCCAATATTTTAAGAGAGTGATGCCTTAGACCAATGAGACTCGTGATCTGGGTGTTAGAGGAGCAACTAGATCTTATTTCACGTATTTATACGTCAATTCATGTAATCTGCAGCTGTCACTTTTGATAGATGTTAAATAACAATACTAACAATAATTATATAATAAAATACTATCAATGTTAACAACAATAACATATGTTTGTATGTCCTAAAAGGTTTTTATCATGAAGATATTTGACTATATCTGGCTATTTGAGTGGTACACTCCACTTACCCTGAAAGGTATACATTACGGATTACACTATTATAATACACCATAGTGGAAACATGCGAGGTAAGCTTGTTGTAACTTTTCAGGAAAAAGGAGTGTACCTTATGGTGTTTATTTTATATTCGTGTTATTGAACACTGTCAATAAATTAGATAATTTTTAAAATGTGACCGCTTTGTAAACAGAATTGCATATATAGTTAAGAAAAAATCATTATTAGTGAAATATACCCATTATTGGCCCTTTTTATGTGATTTTGTATTTAAAAACTTTTTTTTAGCAGTGTACACGATAGAAAAATTTGTATTCGATTAATTTAAAATTTTAAACTGTATTTAATTTATTTGATGAATCGAGGATAGAATCAGTCGTGGGCACTGGTCTTATTTCGAAAAATGTCCCCCAAAAATTAGGGAGTAAAGACCACCTAATTAATATGCTTCTTCAGTTAATGGTGAGCAAGATCGGTGATGCGTCACACTTTTGGTCAGGGACTTGGGTTTGAATCTCGACGTGGTCGGATTTGTAATCTCCGCGCTGTTGCGAGGGCATTTGGAGTGATTAAAATTTCACTGTGAGACCATATGGTCCCAGGAGTAATAATATCTTCTCGTGATTTCAAACTGCACCCTTATCCTCAAATAAAGAAGTTATTAAACAAAGGGTGACCTGGTGGTTTAGGGGTAAGGTGTCAGACTTCTGTGCTGGCGGCCGGGGTTCAATCCCCGGTCCCGGCACAGATTTATCTGATTACCAAACCCTTCCTTCACCTCTTACAAGACATCTTGTGAATATGGGGAATGCCAGGCCTCCACCGTGGTTCGGATTCCACGTTAAACTGTAGGTCCTTCATTTCATCTCACAATCACCCTACCATTACACATTAGCGTAAGTGCGTATAACCCGAACGGGTAGTAAGACGCGGTGCTAATAATAATAATAATAATAATAATAATTAAACAAAGATTATGCTAAGTATCCCTTGTAACCTTTCTAAACATCACATCATCACGTGGCCCACATAATAGCCTAACCTAAAACAGCAATATCTTGCACTCAAAACACATAACCCTGGCACCAAGTATATTAAAAGACTTGTCATACAACAATCCACTAGAATATACTCAAATATTTTAGGCACCATAAGGAATCAAACCAGGATATTCAAGGTACGATGACAACATACCAACCTACTCGGTATCGGGTACAGGAAATGTGTAACAACTCAACAGGATGGAGGGTAATATAAATATTTAAAGATAATCTAAAGTCTAAACTATCTCCTACATCACGTCATTTTGATATTGTTCACGAAATTTCTTATAAATTCCATTTACATTTATTAGGTTATTAAGAAATATAATAAAATTGTTGTAAAGCTAACTAGGATTTATTGACACTAAAAATATCTACTCCTGCTATAATTTATTGATACATAAAACATTTTAAAAATATATATGAATTTTATGTAAGTTTTATCAAAGCTATCTAACTTAGAAACATAATTTTTGAAGGTGTCATAAAAACTCGCGTTTGACGATGATTAAGAACATACTTCTTAAGGAATATATTTCCGCCCCTCCCCTCTTTATACCCCTAAAATATACAATGGATACTGTTTAGCATCAAAACCCATTTATTTAATAATTATTTTTATTAAGACGTCTTACTACCCGTCCACTTTATCAGCATTTTATCACACTAATTAGACAAAAATGAGGATAGTAGAATGTAATAAGAAATGTAGCCACATTTGCGATGAGGAAGTGTTTAAAATAATTTATTAAAAACTGCCCCCAGTACACTCGACTGTAATTTGAACCCAGATCTTCGCTTTCCCTGGTAAATCTTGCTAAATGAGCTTGACGTTAAATCCACATGTCCACCGATATAATTATACTAATATTTAAATGAACAAGTTGGTTAAACTGATAGCATACCTACTTATGAAACAGGAAGTTGGGATCCTATCAATGCACTGAGAGTGTACTTTTCTACATATGGTTTTCCCACTCCTCCTTTCAGGCAATACCAGCGCAGTTCCTCTCACCTTTATCTCTATCACTACTAAAACCGTTATAAGCTCTGAAATTCCAAATATATATCCAAAGCTAGCCAATATTTGTGTTCGATGTAATTTAATTCAAAATTCTAGCATGTAAGTCAAATTTTGAATTACTTAATTTTATATGGTGTTGATTTCCAACAGTTTTCAACTCACGCCATATTGAACCAGCTGTCACAATTATCAAGGGATATTATCAGCTTTTTAAGAAGAGATTTTATGATTAAATAAACTAGTATTAAAATTGCATTTAAAAGTTTAACAGTTAAAATTATAATACATTTTGTTATTTAAAAAATAATTTCTATCGTGGGTTTAAAAATTATTTATTTTTGTCCCTAAAATATTTGTTCTCACTTTTTTTTTTATATTACTCCTAAACTATCGCGGCAAACTCGTTGACACTTCCTAGCACACAATGTGTTGCGGCACACTGGTTGAAAAACTCTGTTCTGAGTTAAAGAGCATTTATCAGCTATTAAAATATAACCAACCATTTAACCTTAACATCTGAGGTACTTAAGCCATGTAATTTTATTATTTGACTTGAACAGATCAATTTGAGAATTTTATAATATGAATAACGTATTAATATTTTGAAATATATTTTAATAACATTAGTTATTTTAAAGGACAAGCTTATATACATAATTTATCTCAAAATCCTATTTGGGACATTGAAGTTATAAAATATCTATTTAGGAGTCAATCATAAAAATTCCTAAAAGTTATTTCTTATTCGGAATCGGTTCGAGTTGGTAAACAATTATTCGGATAAGGATTATTATTATTATTAGCACCGCGTATTACTACTCGTTCGGGTTATACGCACTCACGCTAATGTGTAATGGTAGGGTGATTGTGAGATGAAATGGAGGACCTACAGTTTAACAGTGGGATCCGAACCACGGTGGAGGCCTGGCATTACCCACATTTACAAGATGTCTTGTCAGAGGTGAAGGAAGGGTTTGGTAATCAGATAAATCTGTGCCTGGACCGAGGATTGAACTCCGGACCTCCAGTACATAACTTTACTTTACCCCTAGACCGCCAGGTCACTAGGATTAAGTATTGAAAAATCTTGAATGTATGCGGACTTGTCGTTAAAATATGACGTTTGATAACTTTGTCTCATAGGAAACATTCGTCCGTGATTAATCATATTTTTGTACCGTTAAAAGAAGAGAAGATTTGCCCTCCAATCCAAAGGGGAGTCCGAGGACCCTCTCCAGTAAAATGTAAGAAATGTGGATTCATCCAAAAGCTATTTGGAGTGGTCTCTGCTTGGCAAATAGTTGAAATTAATTGGCCACCAGACTAAAAAAAAGTACATTAAATCCATTCAAGACATCTTCAATGATTGAATTTATAGTTCAACTTGATGTATTTTAAGTTTTTATTAAACTACTTGTGTCTTGGGGCGGCGGGGTGGAGGGCAACTGCCCCATTTGCCCTCCTCCTGGATGCGCCAGTGTTGTCTAGTAGAACAGATGGAAAACAACCCTCTAAGGGGTGAGTTACCCAGGTAGTCCTACAAACTGTACTAACCACAAACTAACCGCGTTAAGGGAGATAATTACTTCTATAGTGAATAAATACCATGTATATTTTATGTAAACAATGGAAAGGCTTTTTTTTTTAAATAAAAAACATTATATATTCCCCGTGAAGCAGATGACTATCGCCACTTCCTGCCCTGCCCTAACAATTCAACCCCTCACATTTCCCCCCTTCACGCCAGTCATCCGTAAAAATATGGCGTCATGGCGCAAGGCTTTGATGAGGGGGTGGGACAAACCCCCTAGGTCAGGGTTTTTAGTGTTAGGTGCTCCTCGTCTTTATACTCAACCTAACCGGACTCGTAATATAGTGGTCTGTACACCTAGCTCAGAACCTAGGGGTCCCGGGTTCGATTCTTGACTTGTGTCATGGGTAGTTTTCCCAAAAGGGTAATTATTCCATCGATCACCAGGGTCTGGTTAGTTAGGCTTAAGTTAGGGTTCCACACCCTCATAATCACTATCAACATCATCTCATCTAGATATAGAAAGAACCTCCACGGTAAGGATGTTCGATCAGTACATTCGGACGTCCCCTAGCAACGGTACATTAGTACTGGCTAGTCTTTCCACCAACAGGACTACGACTGATGTAACCCAGACATGCTAACTACCATACTCACACTTTTAGGGTAGGAATGAGAGAGGAAAGAATTACTGTAGATGTACCTAAATTTACGTGGAGGTAAACAGAGAAAATATTTAGGGAAATAAACTTAGCAACAACCCAGCTGGGATTCGATCCCCGCGGCTGTGGAAATATTTTCATAGGTATTTTTCTTGTCATTTTGCATTTTTAGGCCATAAGTTATTTGGATTAGACACATCCTTAGGAGGAACTGTCTTCTGCACGACGTCATAGAAGGTGAGGTTGAGGATTTCCACTTTCCCTCCACGTAAATGTGGCACACTTACTATAAAATATATAACCTTCCGCGTCCCTAAAACCATCGAAGTAATTATTACGTAAGTGTATAGAGAAAACAGTAAGATGTGGTGCAAAAAATAACTGATTGAACGATTTAACTTAAAAGCTATATACGACGTGTTAATTCTGATTAACAGAATGATATGTTGGTTTTTCTAAGGGGAACTTGTTTAAGGGTAAGTACTAAAAACCTCTTTCTGAACATTTTCGTCACAAGCTATAATATACTATATAAAAAGTATGTACGATCGTGTGGTCCCATTTATTTATTTTTATTAATCATACAACAGATGTTAGAGCACCAAAACACCATTGAAATTATTTAAAAAAAAATTAATTACTACTTGAAAGGGAAATTGGATCAGATAATATGCATGTGGTACCTTTAAAAGAATGTTTCATGTCTATTTTCAAATATATCTGAGCCCACAATTTCAAGATTCATTTCTTAATCTATTCTATATTCTGTTAGTCAACACGCATTAGGCATATTACTTACATGTAAATTGTGGTATCTCTCAAAACTTACTATGATTAAAATATGCTTCTTTGATCATTTGAGTTATGCATTAAGTTATGTTAAGCTTAGGTCAGACACCTTAGCTCAGTTAGTTGCGTGTCTGCCTACGGAGATAAAAGTCCCGGATTCGATTCAAGGTCTGGCTAAAGGACGTATCATTCTTGAAATGGGGGTTTTCTCTTTCACAGTACAATTAAATAACGGCTGGAGGGCTGGATGTTGTGTCCTTTCTATATATTTTAAGTCAATAAGTCTTATGCTGATATAATCAGTCGGTTCAGAAAGTACAAGTTAAACACCTCAAATAAAAATAATCTTAGTAATAGGATGAGTTTTTTTCTTCTCCCCCTCCCTTTTTTTTCCGACGCGCCCTCTTTCCCCTTAAGAGCCCCAGCATCCCTCTCACTCAGTGCGGTCCGTACGGTTGATCTCTCGGCTTCATTTGTTACACAAGTCCGGCCGATTACCCGCTCTAATTGTCTTGAAGGTGTTACAGCAAAGCGAGAAGGGGGCGACAGAGACAGAAGAGGCTAATCGAAGATTCGGACGAGACCGGATTGCCAACAAGGCCTCTCTCATCTAGACCTCCGACCTTACCTTCTTCTTTCCACCTTCCTCCTCCCTCTTATTCTCTCTCTGATCAAACACTCTCTCTTACCCTTCCTCTACACCCTTAACACCATACGACAATCTGATAATGGGAGA
>CABEEJ010004365.1:20615-31132 GCA_901482245.1 Timema douglasi
TACAGACACTGAAGGATGTAATGATACACACTTATACCCTTGTTACAGACACTGAAGGATGTCATAGTACACACTTATACCCTTGATACAGGCACTGAAGGATGTAATGATACACACTTATACCCTTGTTACAGACACTGAAGGATGTCATGATACACACTTATACCCTTGCTACAGGCACTGAAGGATGTAATGGTACACACTTATACCCTTGATACAGGACCTGAAGGATGTCATTGTACACACTTATACCCTTGTTACAGGCACTGAAGGATGTCATGATACACACTGATACCCTTGTTACAGGCACTGAAGGATGTAATGATACACACTTATACCCTTGATACAGGCACTGAAGGATGTCATAGTACACACTTATACCCTTGATACAGGCACTGAAGGATGTCATAGTACACACTTATACCCTTGATACAGGCACTGAAGGATGTCATAGTACACACTTATACCCTTGTTACAGGCACTGAAGGATGTCATGATACACACTTATACCCTTGTTACAGGCACTGAAGGATGTCATGATACACACTTATACCCTTGTTACAGGCACTGAAGGATGTCATGATACACACTTATACCCTTGGTACAGACACTGAAGGATGTAATGATACACACTTATACCCTTGTTACAGGCACTGAAGCACCTGACAGGCTTAAGGATGTGACAGTGTATAACCTGGCCACACAGACGACCAACCTCTCCTTCGCAACGATGGGGTACCTAAAGAGGTACCACCTGCTGCCCGGGACTGGTGCGCCCATCAAGGGTGGGTGTGAACCTCACAATGTCCCGAAAAATATGAACAGGACAAGTGTTGGAGTGCTGACTTTTTGGAAGGGCTTAAATACAGTTGGACCTCCATGTATTTAAGATGATGGTTCCATAAAAAAAATGTGGATATATATAAACGATCTTTATTATACATGATATTGTGTAGTCTATTGTATTTATAAATATTGCCTAATCAATGCATTCATTATAAGTGAATATGAATCACGTTATGTACAAGACATCCCAAACACGCATTGTCGATTAAAGCGAATGAAACAATGGTGGCCGTAAACCGGCGGTTAGAGACGCTGAAACAAAGTGAACTTGGTTTATAGAGGAGGAAGGCTACTTGAGGAGTGTGGAGACAATACCACCCCGCTAGGACACGTTGACCAAACATTTCCTTCTTATTATTGTGACATCTTCATTCTATTTTTTTCTCAATGGTTTTTCTTTTACCATCGTAATTTGAAAGAATGGGGATCCTGATTTGTCTTGAAAGAAATTGTATATATTTATTACCCGCCTCTGTGGCGTAGTTGGCTAACGCGCTTGTCGTGTTGAGCCAGACTGCTGAGGACGGGGAGATCGAGGTTCGAATCTCGGTCGGGTGAACTGGGGGCGGTTTTTCCTAAATGGTTTTCCACTCTCCCTCTGCGCAAATGCGGGTTCACTTCCTCTAATTCAACCTTCCCAATTCCTAATCCATTAGCGTAATTAGTACTTAAAGCGTATAACCCGAACGGTTAGTAAGACGCGGTGCTAAAATATATATATTATATAAAAAGTTGTTTATGTAATGTGACGGGGATTCACCAAAACTTCAATTGATAGAGAATTTTGATGTACTGAAGTTCAATATATGGGTGTCCCACTGTATATAATGTCTTGTGAGTGTTTAGTAGGTCTGTTAGAGACTTGTTAATTGACTCAAAGTGTATACATGGTGCATGGTTGTATTGCTACAGTAGCCCCACGGCTGCTTTGGTGCTAACTGACAGCTCACAGCTGTCTTCTGACAGTCAACATTTAGGTATATACCTAAATTTTGACCGTCAGAAGTGACAGCTGCTAAACACATGTTTTTGCAGATCATTTGGTTCAGCGTAGGAATATATAATTTGGTCTGGTAACTTTTCAAAGCCATCAGCTGTGAGTTGTCAGTCAGCACCAAAGAACCCATGGGGCTACTGTAGACACTTTGATTTGAGGTAAATAAAATGTTGGGTTTTTATTTAAAAAGTTGATAAATAAAAGGCTTTTTTATAGACAAACAATGGTAAAAAAATCAACTCAAAATTAAGTGGTTATGATGAATAGTCATATAGATAGAAAAATTTCGGCTAAATTTGTCATTATTAAATTTTAAATATTATGATTGTCATAATAGCCAGATCAAAAACATAAATTACTTCTTTACCAATGATCTTTGGTTGAGGGAAATACGTTGTTTTGAATTTGAACTTTGATTGAATAGAGGAATATTAAGAAAAAAGTTGTAATAGTGCAGTTGGTACTATTTTATCCAACAATTTCAAGCAAAGAACAAAGATGTTTGTTCCTCTATCAGAAATGTACAGCTTTTATACTGTTACTTCTCGTTAAAATCAACTTATTGGCCATTATTCACAAACATAAGGCATTAATCTAGTTCACAAAACCATCAAATTCTATTTTATTTCGTGCATGTTAAAATAGGTTTTAAAATGATACAAAGAACTTTAAAAATGTACTTAATTTAATGTTTTAAGTAAAAGTTTGTAAAAACACATCTCCCGATGTTTCGGTGTCTCTCTTTATTGGTCTTCGCCGGCCATGGGAAAAATACTGAAATTAAATTAGCTTTCTTATTTTGTAGTAAGGCTGTTATTACCGTTTCATCCTGTTTTCAGTCTGTAACTGGCTCAGTTTAGAAAATTCCTCTTATTGTACTATTTTTTGTTCAGGACCTGTTATAGGGTACTATCTGTGTTCAGGACCTGCTCTAGTCTACTATCTGTGTTCAGGACATGCTCTAGTCTACTATCTGTGTTAAGGACCTGCTCTAGGGTATTATCTGTGTTCAGGATCTGCTCTAGGGTATTATCTGTGTCAGGATCAGCTCTAGGGTACTATCTGTGTTCCAAGACCCACTCTAGGGTACTATCTGTGTTCAGGACCTGTTCTAAGGTACTATCTGTGTTCAGGACCCCCTCTAGGGTACTATCTGTGTTCAGGACCCACTCTAGTCTACTATCTGTGTTCAGGACCTGTTCTAAGGTACTATCTGTGTTCAGGACCCACTCTAGGGTACTATCTGTGTTCAGGACCCACTCTAGTCTACTATCTGTGTTCAGGACCTGCTCTAGTCTACTATATGTTTTCAGGACCTGCTCTAGTCTACTATCTGTGTTCAGGACCTGCTCTAGTCTACTATATGTTTTCAGGACCTGCTCTAGTCTACTATCTGTGTTCAGGACCCGCTCTAGTGTACTATCTGTGTTCATGACCCGCTCTAGTCTACTATCTGTGTTCAGGACCTGCTCTAGGGTACTATCTGTGTTCAGGACCTGCTCTAGTCTACTATCTGTGTTCAGGACCTGCTCTAGTCTACTATCTGTGTTCAGGACCTGCTCTAGTCTACTATCTGTGTTCAGGACCTGCTCTAGTCTACTATCTGTGTTCAGGACCTGCTCTAGTCTACTATCTGTGTTCAGGACCTGCTCTAGTCTACTATCTGTGTTCAGGACCTGCTCTAGTCTACTATCTGTGTTCAGGACCTGCTCTAGTCTACTATCTGTGTTCAGGACCTGCTCTAGTCTACTATCTGTGTTCAGGACCTGCTCTAGTCTACTATCTGTGTTCAGGACCTGCTCTAGTCTACTATCTGTGTTCAGGACCTGCTCTAGTCTACTATCTGTGTTCAGGACCTGCTCTAGTCTACTATCTGTGTTCAGGACCTGCTCTAGTCTACTATCTGTGTTCAGGACCTGCTCTAGTCTACTATCTGTGTTCAGGACCTGCTCTAGTCTACTATCTGTGTTCAGGACCTGCTCTAGTCTACTATCTGTGTTCAGGACCTGCTCTAGTCTACTATCTGTGTTCAGGACCTGCTCTAGTCTACTATCTGTGTTCAGGACCTGCTCTAGTCTACTATCTGTGTTCAGGACCTGCTCTAGTCTACTATCTGTGTTCAGGACCTGCTCTAGTCTACTATCTGTGTTCAGGACCTGCTCTAGTCTACTATCTGTGTTCAGGACCTGCTCTAGTCTACTATCTGTGTTCAGGACCTGCTCTAGTCTACTATCTGTGTTCAGGACCTGCTCTAGTCTACTATCTGTGTTCAGGACCTGCTCTAGTCTACTATCTGTGTTCAGGACCTGCTCTAGTCTACTATCTGTGTTCAGGACCTGCTCTAGTCTACTATCTGTGTTCAGGACCTGCTCTAGTCTACTATCTGTGTTCAGGACCTGCTCTAGTCTACTATCTGTGTTCAGGACCTGCTCTAGTCTACTATCTGTGTTCAGGACCTGCTCTAGTCTACTATCTGTGTTCAGGACCTGCTCTAGTCTACTATCTGTGTTCAGGACCTGCTCTAGTCTACTATCTGTGTTCAGGACCTGCTCTAGTCTACTATCTGTGTTCAGGACCTGCTCTAGTCTACTATCTGTGTTCAGGACCTGCTCTAGTCTACTATCTGTGTTCAGGACCTGCTCTAGTCTACTATCTGTGTTCAGGACCTGCTCTAGTCTACTATCTGTGTTCAGGACCTGCTCTAGTCTACTATCTGTGTTCAGGACCTGCTCTAGTCTACTATCTGTGTTCAGGACCTGCTCTAGTCTACTATCTGTGTTCAGGACCTGCTCTAGTCTACTATCTGTGTTCAGGACCTGCTCTAGTCTACTATCTGTGTTCAGGACCTGCTCTAGTCTACTATCTGTGTTCAGGACCTGCTCTAGTCTACTATCTGTGTTCAGGACCTGCTCTAGTCTACTATCTGTGTTCAGGACCCGCTCTAGTCTACTATCTGTGTTCAGGACCTTCTCTAGTCTACTATCTGTGTTCAGGACCTTCTCTAGTCTACTATCTGTGTTCAGGACCTGCTCTAGTCTACTATCTGTGTTCAGGACCCGCTCTAGGGTACTATCTATGTTCATGACCCGCTCTAGTGTACTATATGTGTTCAGGACCCGCTGTAGTCTACTATATGTGTTCAGGACCCGCTGTAGTCTACTATATGTGTTCAGGACCCGCTCTAGGGTACTATCTGTGTTCAGGACCCGCTCTAGTGTACTATCTGTTTTCAGGACCCTCTCTAGTGTACTATCTGTTTTCAGGACCCGTTATCGGGTACTATCTGTTTTCAGGACCCGTTATCGGGTACTATCTGTTTTCAGGACCCGTTATCGGGTACTATCTGTGTTCAGGACCCGCTCTAGTGTACTATCTGTGTTTAGGACCCGTTATAGGGTACTATCTGTGTTCAGGACCCGCTCTAGTGTACTATCTGTGGTCAGGACCCACTCTAGTGTACTATCTGTGTTCAGGACCCGCTCTAGTGTACTATCTGTGTTCAGGGACCTGCTCTAGGGTGCTATCTGTGTTCAGGACCCGTTTTAAGGCACTATCTGTGTTCAGGACCCGCTCTAGTCTACTATCTGTGTTCAGGACCTGGTCTAGTGTACTATCTGTGTGCAGGACCTGGTCTAGTGTACTATCTGTGTGCAGGACCTGCTCTAGTCTACTATCTGTGTTCAGGACCTGGTCTAGTGTACTATCTGTGTGCAGGACCTGCTCTAGGGTGCTATCTGTGTTCAGGACCCGCTCTAGTCTACTATCTGTGTTCAGGACCTGGTCTAGTGTACTATCTGTGTGCAGGACCTGCTCTAGTGTACTATCTGTGTTCAGGACCCGCTCTAGTGTACTATCTGTGTTCAGGAGAGGCTGCCGGGGGAGTAAGGATGCCCCTGGAGCTGAAGGAAGTCGGAGGGAAGCAGTCGAGCCCCTGTCATCATCGCAAGGTCCCCAGCAAGATATTGGACATCACGACACTCAAACAACAGCCCAAACTGCTCTGAACTCATCTCTGGTTACCAAGGGGGAAACTTTACAACTGGATACAAACATTTACAAATCTAATATCACACAAGCTCGGACAATTTCCACTTTTGCAAATCCAAGCGAACTTGAATCGAATATATGAAATATCCCCAAAGCTGAATCAAAGTGAGAATATTTTTTTATCAATTGTTTTATATTTTTAAAATTATTATATTGTGCTTATTTGTATAGCTTAATGTAGTAAGTTCACTTAGAAAATGTTTAATTGTTTAATCATAATCTGATAAATCAATGTGTTATCATAACATGCAATTCATCTACTTCGGGACCTGCCAGGTCTGACGTGCTACTCTCGTAGACTAAACTGTTGATGACAAGGAGATCAAGGTTCAAATCTTGGTTGGGTGTACTGAGATTTTTTTTTTCCAGGATGGTTCTCCGCTCTCCCTCCACACAAATGTAGGTACACTTTTCCCTTACTAATCCTTAAAAACATTAGTGTAATTAGTACATAAGTGTAAATCCTGAACGATAAGATGTGATGCTAAAAAAAATACTTCAGATCATTCTATACTATCAAGAACCTGGTGGTGCACAGGGTAACCACGCAATAAATCTAGTCAAAATTTTAAAATTACAGCTTTTTGATATACACATGTTTGGGCACAGGGGCTACTGGTTTTAAAATGTCAGCCCTCTTGCGTACGGTAGATCGCGCAACGCTCATGACAGACAAACTCTTCGTTTTATTACTATATATGAATATTAATCTGTAATGTAAATAATAGCTCAAGACTGGCAATAATTGAGAATTTTAGCTTTTTATATTCGTGTTGGTAACTGTCCAAGCTTCACGCCACTATTAACAAACCAAAACTTTCGCCTGGAGATCGAGGTGGCCTTCACCTCCAAACACACTTGATGACTCCACCTGGTTCAGGTGAAACCAGTGGTTGTATTAGTGTGTTGTCACGACACTTTCCAATCCTATAATACCCAGGTAAGGTAGCATTCCATCCTACTCTAATCCTAGGGAAATAAATCATCATCATCAACAATTGTTTCCAGCCTGTGGCCGGGTCATTTCAGTAAAATGCCTCCATCTTCCTCTATCCTTCCACCATTCCCCCACTCTTCCCGAATAACTTTATTCCAAATCTTGATTCTCCTCGTGACAGCCAGCATGCTCCTCACATACGTCATTCCCATGTCCTCTACTTTCCTAAATTAACTTACAAAATTAATAAAACAGATTAAAATAATTATTTTTTAACATACCAATAAATAAATAAATTCTTATGGGTGACCTGGCGGTCTAGGGGTAAGGTGTCAGACTTCTGTGCTGGCGGCCGGGGTTCAATCCTCGGTCCCGGCACAGATTTATCTGACTACCAAACCCTTCCTTCACCTCTGACAAGACATCTTGTGAATGTGGGGAACGCCAGGCCTCCACCGTGGTTCGGATCCCACGTTAAACTGTAGGTCCTCCATTTCATCTCACAATCACCCTACCATTACACATTAGCGTAAGTGCGTATAACCCGAACGGGTAGTAAGACGCGGTGCTAATAATAATATTCTTAAGTTTTCAACAGGGGTGTGTAAAACTTCAAAACTTTTGACCTGGCTCTATAAAAAATATTAGCTATGACTTAGCTCTATGGAAAAAAAATTCCAGAGGTTCGAAAAAAATATTCCATCCTCGACAATTACAAATCTTCGCCAATAAAAATATTGACAGATAAAACACACATTTATTGTTAAATTTTTGCCAGACTGAGCTGTAAGTACTCTACAAATTATTGTTCTTGATCCAAAAAAAATCTGAACTGATTGAATTAATTGTTGTGACAGTAACTTGATTTATCAGCTTAGAAAAAAGTATGGCAAACAACTGGGCAATTTGTCATTTTCTTAAATTAAATTTCTAAAAGAATATATATTCCCAATATGAAACAATATTTTTTTTACGAATATTCAAGCTTTGATTTGGCTTAAGGAATATTTCATATATTCAATTGACTTTGAGTAAAAGTTTACTTGACACAACCCTAAGTAAATTTAGATTGCTGGCGGGAATTCTTGTTTTCACCGCTGTTACACAAGTTTATTGAAAATAGTGTCATTTAAAAATAAAATATCCTAAACAATTTATAGAAATGTTATAACAGAAGATGAGCTAAGTTTACAGATTAAATTATCTTTATTTTGGAGTTAATCTAAGTTTAACGTGTGTGTGTGTTTGCTGCATATTCCTCAGTTGTGAAAATGTGACTAGGATTAGATCCTCATACCCTTGAAAGAAACAATGTTTTAACATTTAGTTACTATTACATATATTTTCTTTAGTAGAGCTATTTCAATTCCCAGTATTATGTAATAAAAATTTACCAAATAAATTGTCAAATAATCATCTAAAAAATTAAATCAATCATAAATACATATTAATATGGCCCAGTTACAAAAATGATACAATTAAACAAATATCTACCATCCGGGAAAATCAGGGAAAACGGGAATTAGCCGGGAATTTGAAGTGATCGGGAAAAAGTCGGGAATTTGGTAAATCACAACAAAAATCCGGGAAAATGATATTTTACTCAAAATATGAAACACAATAATCAGTAAATTATGTCTTTTATTTTGTTTGTTTGTGGCTGTGTAATGTGTTTTTAATTCCTAGTAAACAATTTTAATTCAAATTTTAAAACTTATTTTCATTATTATTAAAAAAAGATTAATAGAAAAACGAAGGTTGAGGGAGGGGGGGGGGGCGGCGAGTTAGAAGGATGTGGCATACTTTTTTAGTCGGAGAATTTTAGGAAACGATCAGGGGAAGTCAGGGAAAAGGTCGGAGATTTCATTGGTCAAGTTTAGTAGACACCCTGTGTATATTTCTGAGCAATATGGGATTGGCTTATTGTTATGTTTTGTTGAAATTGTTGTGTGGGCCCATATGAATGTGAGGTATTGTTATGAAATAAAGTGCCATAATAGATTTGATAAACAAGCAAAATTAGAATCTAAGAGTAAAATAACGCTTATCAAGTTGCCAGATACAGGTTTGTATTTGTTGGTAAAATGTGCGAGCTTGAAAAAAACGGATTTGACCCATCCTTAATCATTTGTTTTGGTAATTTTGTTTGTAACATATGTTTGAAGATTTAATATATGCATAATATTGATGTAAAAATAAACAAAAAATAAAGTTATTTTCTAAAGAAATAAATTGATGTTTTAATTATTTTTTTATGTGAAGTTTTTGCACTGTCTTAATTCCTTGTTCAGGATGTGTAGAAAGAGGGCAGGGGTGTAGCGTCAGGGTGGACTATGAGATCGTCTCCCTATACCTTCTACTGGACAATCAAAAACAAATGAATACCTAAGACTCAAATTATATTGTAAAAGAAAAAACACCTAACGTGATAAAACCGACACTAATCTGCTTTCACAATGAAATATTGTTTTCGTCTTAAGCTTTCCCTATTGACTCAACAAACACACTTCATAGCAAATTTTTATTTTTTTTCATCATCTTGTTTAATATTATCACCCCTAGTCCCAGGGGTGTACTGCTATTAATCTCAAGAAAACAAGTTGCCACATTTAATTGGTGTTTAGATATGAGTTTAACATATTTGAGCGTGATTTCTTGTAATGTTCCCATGAGTCGTGCTTTAAAAAAAAAAATTTGTCACAATGTTTTACCACCAATTTGGATTATACACACATGCACTAATTGCGCTATTGTGTTGGTGATGAAGGTTCGATTTAGAGGAAGTATACTCTTATTTGTAAGGAGGGAGAGTGGAAAACCACCCTGATCTCCCAATCATCACAAGTTGAGTGACGTCTTTTAAGACCATTTGACCATTTGAGTTGTTGTAAACTTGAAGGACAAAGAACAGGTAGGTGAGGCCATCTTGGTTAGAAAAATGAAAGGTAGTTTAGTAACCGCTTAGTTGCAGATTGAGATATGTAACGGTTCAGTATTCAATGACAAACTTTGTACACAATTTTGGCCTCCATCTCTTTATATTAATTGTCATCACAGACGGATTTTCTCCCAGTCTTATTTCCTGCTTCACTTGTTTTCTGTCTATTCTCCATCCTCTTAAATGTACATAATTACTTTCCTTCCATTACTCTGTTTCCAGCCTGTGGCCTAGGTCAGTTTTTTTTTTTCAGGCCATATATTTTCCACTACAGGCTACAATAGCCCCATGGCTTCTTTGGTGTTGACTGACAGATCACAGCTGACTTCTGACAGTCAATATTTTGGTATATACCTAAATTTTGACCGTCAGAAGTGACAGCTGCTAAACACATGTTTTTACACATAATTTGGTCTGGTAACGTTTCAAAGCTGTCAGTCGGCACCAAAGGAGCCATGGGGCTACTGTAGTTAGGCCTGTCATAGCTTCATGTAACTTATAATCTAACTTTAGACTAGAGCAGGCACAACATCCAGCCCCCCGGCTGTTAATTCATCACCGCGAAAGGTAAACCCACATGTCAACATTTCGGCCATACTGGGAATCGAACCCTGGACCCTTAGATATACAAGCTAAAGCAGACAGCTTCGTTGGCCGTTGTGAGGAGATTTGAAATAACCCGTTAATGTAAAGTGTGTGGATCGATGTAGCGTATTGATCCACGACACAGCGTTATAATTTGAAAACATACA
>CABEEJ010004365.1:31231-65598 GCA_901482245.1 Timema douglasi
TCTATTTTCGGTGATTGTGTGAATCAAGCTTTAATATGCCTCAAGTATATCTCTATATGCTATATTAAATAGGACACCTAACCACACTCAAATAGGATGGGCCTGTTTCATGTGTGGAACTGGTCTAGTTTGGTGTTGTCCTATATTTATTTTAGCGCCGCACTTGAGGCGTACTAAGTCTACGAAACTGTCCCATCATCTCCAGTGCGTGCTATAGCAGGCAAGAACAAGGGATGAAGGAGTCTACTACAAGTGTAGTCTCAGACACACGGTGTCAGTAGTTGGTGCGTGGAGAAGGGTCACATGACCTGTACTACCTTCGACAAAATTTCTCTTCACAAATATGCTTTTTTTTTCATTTATTCTATTAATTTGCTTATACTTTTTGATTCCAAGTTTAAGATATATTATTTATTTCTAAATAAACCTAATGTACAGATTATTTGATTAATAAAAAAGAGCAATTTAATTTAAGTTATTATTATTAGCACCGCGTCTTACTACCCATTCGGGTTATACGCACTTACGCTAATGTGTAATAGTAGAGCGATTGTGAGGTGAAATGGAGGACCTACAGTTTAACGTGGAATCCGAACCATGGTGGAGGCCTGGCGTTCCCCACATTCACAAGATGTCTTGTCAGAGGTGAAGGAAGGGTTTGGTAATCAGATAAATCTGTGCCGGGACCGAGGATTGAACCCCGGCCGCCAGCACAGAAGTCTGACACCTTACCCCTAGACCGCCAGGTCACCAACCTTTTTATAATTTCTCTTGGTGGACAGAAATGTTTCAATATACACTATATTGATCAAATACTTCCAAAAAAAACCCTAATCTACCAAACATCAACAGTTTTTCTTCCTAGTATTTAATGTTTAATACAATGATTGTGATATAAAACACATCCTGTACACACATCAACCCATTTTAGAGTAAGGAAGTGCATTTTGTTAACATCCAGAAAAAAAAAGCCCTCACTTTTGTTTAAATGTTTAGGTGCAGATTTAGTCAAACATAAAACTTCATTAACTTTTCCTTATTTTTGATAAAATTCACTTGATATTCCCTCGTTTTGCCTGACAGCAAATAATTCCCCGACTTTTCCCTCATCTGTAGCCACCATTAATCTATCATATTTATGTAATTACATATAATATTTTGCTTAATGCACTTTATTTCAGTAAATTTTGTAATTGTGAAAAAGTTTATTCCTAATGGAATTTGATTGAGTCTCAAAACAGGTTAAGAAGCCAACTTGGTAACTAACATTAACAGGTTAAGCTTTAATAATACAATATGAAATAAAAAAATTAATAAAAAATAATAATTGTGCTGAAAGCATTTCCAGATTACAAGCGAATTATTCACAGCTCTATTATTTACAATCAGCCTTGTTTAGGTGCGTCACAAGTTGCCTAGTTTTCATCATCGATGCCCGTCTGAAGCAGCTTCAGCGCTGAATTGAGGTTCCCGATCGCAGTGGGGATGTCATCATAGTTAAGAGCACTACTTGCCCATTTGCAATACTTCTGTGCCTTGGCAATTTTTTCTGCCGTCAGCGCTGCCCCGCTTGATAGGGGGGGAAGAACCTCTTGGGGTTTGTAGGGTTCTGGGGCCCTTGGCGCTGGGATGGGCGGACCCTGCACCGCGTCGAAACTGTTACCGGCGCTCCCCGGAGTGAAAGGCGCTGGAGGACTCGCTGGTGGTGGTATATTAGGAGCAGGTGGATCAGGGTTGACAAACCCAGAAGAGGTCGGTCCTGTAGCTGTCGAGGGATCTGCCCCGCCCATGAACTGACTCAACAGTTCCTCATCCTCTGGGTCAAAAGACTCCATCTGTCCGGCGACCGGAGTTTCCCCCCTCTTGAGACAGTTGTGGATGTACGTGGCCTTCCACGCCGTGTATTTTCTCACTTGCTGCTCGTCTTCGCTCAACTCGCCCACTTCCGACAAGACGTCGTAAAGCACGTGAGCATCCAAGAAGAGGTGCACCACAGATTTGTTGTAGACACCAGACTGATCCAACTGGTCAGCTTTCTCAAACAAGCGCGCCGCCAGCGTCTTGATGTGCGCGTGCGCCGCGGCTTTGCCGAACAACTCGTTGTTGGCTAGCCCTTCCCTCTCCTTCTCGAGGTAATGAAGGAGCGCACTGAGGAACGCCCTCGCCTCGGGGGATTTTGAGTCGAGCTCCATCGCCATCGTCACGGCCCGCAGGCGACAGTAGTACGAGACGACTTTGTCGCGGGAATCAAATTTACTCGCTGTGTTGAGAACATTTCTCAATTTCTTCAGTGAAGGAGGAATGGCCGGAAATACAGGATCCATCGCTGTGGTATTTATAAACTTAAAATATTTTTTATAAAATTTAAAATAATAAACCCCAATATCACAAATGATTTTTCAACTGTTCAATTTAACCAGTAAACAAATATCTAAAGAAAAGTTTTAGTTATGGTTTTCTTCCACAAGAATATTAAAAGATAAAAATAAACACTAAATAACAAAACTATGAATTAAATGTTAAGAAAGTTGAAATTTGACCTTGTCTAACAATAGATATTTTCTTAACAAAAAACTCAACTGAATAACTTAGTGGCTTTTATACAGATGTGAATACCTACAAACTTAAAAAATAAACCACAATAAATATTTTATATTTACAAATTAGATAAGACTTTAATTTTGACAAACATTGCCCAAGCTAACGGGAGAACTGTCTAGTACGACTAGCGTGCGATATCGCAAGTCTATACAGAAAAACTCTCCCCACAACCGCACGTCCCTTTAATGTTCGGGTTGTTGAACACAAATTCCGCCGATAACTTGTTTTCTACAAAGTCCATTTCTGTCCCAAGTAATGTGAGCTGAGCTTTCTTGTCGATGATCACTCGAACCCCTGCAACCACAGACAGAACAATCGGACTATTGAGTTCACTTGTGACAGAGCGCCTAGAGATGTTCTATTCCCACTGGAGGCCTATAGGAGAATATTGCCCGAGACATTGCCCACATTACACTAGAATCAAGGGGTCCCAGGTGCTAAACTAGGTCTACACTACACTAGAATCAAGGGGTTCCAGGTGCTAAACTAGGTCCACACTACACTAGAATCAGGAGGTTCCAGGTGTGTTGTTTATGTCTCATTAACATATTTAAAAAACCCACCTCGGTGGCGTAGTTGGCTAATGCGCGAGTCGTGTTGAGCTCGACCGCCGAGGACGGGGAGATCGAGGTTCGAATCTCGGTCGGGTGAACTGGAGGGGTTTTTTCCTAAATGGTTTTCCACTCTCCCTCCACGAAAATGCGGGTTCACTTCCTCTAATTCAACCTTCCCAATTCCCAATCCATTATCTTAATTAGTACTTAAAGCGTATAACCCGAACGGGTAGTAAGACGCGGTGCTAAATAAAAAAATTTAAAAAATATGTTTAAAAATGAGTTTTATAAACCAAATATTAACTAAGTATTTACTTAAATCCAATAATATAAAAGTATTCAAATAATGTTTCCCTGTAGGCCTATTTGTTGGGATTATTAATGGAAAAATGGCGAATTCATGTTTTATCAAAGAATTATATATTTTAGCGTTCAATATCTCCCTGGGCGGGGATCATCCTTATTGAAACTGAAGATTGAACTGCTTGCAAACAAACAGTTCATAAAATTTTTATTTTTAATGAATAGAATAATACATTTATTGGTCTTTTATCTACAATAACGAGAGGACGAATCTAAATTTTGTTAAACGCAAGCAAATACTCGTTTTAATTTATAACATAAACTCGAACAGGAATCTGATTCATAAGATGATTCCACTTTCATTGCCTTAAACATATAAGTAGCCCATCATAAACATTTTTTTTAATTCTAGGTATTTAACGTAAATTTCAGAACTGATTACATCAACACAGGACTTATTTAAACAAACTTAAATTTAGAACAAACAACACCCAGCCCTGTGCTGTGGAAGGGGGGGAAACACATTTCACCGATTGTTTGGCCATGCCGGGAATCGAACCTGGGACCCTTAGCTCAGTACACACACATGCCGCCGAGTGAGCTAAGGTTGTCTACTCATACACCTATTATAGCACAAAGAAAATATGTATTTAGCACCGCGTCTTACTACCCGGTAGGGTTATACGCTTTAAGTACTAACTACGCTAATGGACTAGGAATTTGGAAGGTTGAAATAAAGGAAGTGAACCCGCATTTGCGCGGAGGGAGAGTGGAAAACCATTCAGGAAAAACCACCCCCAGTTCACCAGACCGAGATTCGAACCTCGATCTCCCCATCCTCAGCGATTGAGCTCAACACAACAAGCGTGTTAGCCAACTACGCCACCGAGGCGGGTCACAAAAAAACAAATGTGTATGTTTCTTTAGATTCAAAATCGTGGTGCTCCTTTTTTTTCACGCATGTGTACCAAAAATACGTAAGACTAGGTGTGAATCAACACCACTTCTCGAAAGAAACGGCTCACTGGAACGCCTTCCCGATGACAACACTCGTCGAGTTCTACCGCTCTGCGTCACCACTATATTCAGCTAAACCAAGGGTCGACAACATTTTGGGGCTGTGATTGATTTTTACGTTTATCAAAGGTCCCGCGATAACCGTTCGTTCTCCACTCTACTTTATGTTTCTATGTGTCTTGCATTTATTCCTTAAATTCAATATGTTCTCCAATACTTATCAAAAATTAATAAAATGTTCTTAGCGTCTACCCTGATAGGTATCGGTCTTACCTTGACGTATTACACTATGGCCCTCTCTTATAATCTGTACCATAGTGGAATAATGGAAGGTAAGATTGCCTTTTCTTGATGATATTTTTTCACGCGATCAACTGAAAATTGCTAAGAGATCGAACTTTTGCCGACCCCCGAGCTATACCCTACAATACTGTGGGTTGAGTAGTCGATGACAAGCTAAGGGGTCCTTGGCTCGACTCCAGAGGATGCTAACAAATATATTTACTATTTGTATGTTTGTCTTGCTACCCACTAACTAAATATCTAGGTGGAGTTGTTTATTCATTTCCACCATTGACTATTTCCATAATATTTTTAAAGAATAACTTTTTTTCTCTCTCTCCCCCTTCAGGTTTTACAGAGAGAATTCCCTACAAGGCACTTTATGATACAATATTTCATCTTTGTATCAATAAAGCACCCTTTTGTATAGGTACCCCTTAAATTATGTTGGACCTTTGGGTATAAAACAAACCTTCCATGCATTTGATAGATTAAAATTTTGAATAAAAAAAATAAACAATTTAATTTCTATATGAAACGATGAGGTCATACACTGTAAACATTCATGGGTTAACATTATAATGCAAATTACATAAATCAATACAAACTATAAAGTCAATATTTACGTTTCATCTGTGATTTTAGCGAGTTTTGTTTTTAATTGTATGGACTGGTTGGTCAATTTATCAAACTTAACTCTCGGTATTGTATGATTTGCCGTGTTTTGAGTGTGTAATATATAAATATAGCGATAGAACAAAGAAAAAGTATCATATTTTGCAATATTGTCTGTCCTACCACCAATATTTATTTATTTTTGTCTGATAGTTGTGTGTTGTAAAAATTTTCTCACGTTTTAGCGGCCAACTTTCGGACATCTTTACTTTATAAAGCACCTACAGTAGCCCCGTGGCTTCTTTGGTGCTGATTGACAGCTCACAGCTGACTTCCGACAGTCAACATTTAGGTATATACCTAAATTTTGACCGTCAAAAGTGACAGCTGCTAAGCACATGTTTTTGCAGATCATATGGTTCGGTGTAGGGATACATAATTTGGTCTGGTAACGTTTCAAAGCTGTCAGCACCAAAGAAGCCATGGGGCTACTGTAGCAGGCCTATACACTAAAGAATGAAATTGTATTGCTAATAAAAATTACTTATGATTAGTGTTTAGAATAGGATGTTTTGACCTTGATGGGGAAATATATGTGGTCATTATACAGCTCAATGTTACAAGAAAAAATATGGCAATGAATTTGAATCGGTTCTTAGTTTTTCAGTTCAATTTTTATTCTATATAAGGCCCACAATTTAGAGCTTAAAGTTAAACATCTTAAATTCACAAATATTACAGTATTATTTTTCCAGCCACAAAAAAAAATCCTTGAGTTTCTTTGGTACATGGCAACAGTGGGAAAATGGAGATATTAACCATTTAGATTCTAATAGTGTCTTTAACTTGGCGCAATAAGCCTGAATTGGAGATTGAAACATTTTAATCAGCATTAAAACTTTGGCCAGTAGCAAAATAATAGACTGTTTCAGATTAGCAACTTAGGGCCAGTTTCATAGTCAAGTTTAGTACGCCTCAAGTGCGGCGCTACACTAAGTACATGACGACACCTACCTAAACTCGAATGGAATGGGCCGTTCTCGCATAGGAAACTGTCAATATCTTAAAAATAGGTCTATATAAGTTATGTTTGTATTTTTAATTCTCACCATCTTGAACTACTTCTTCATCAAATTTTCCTTTCTCCGTGGCGTAGTCAAGAGTATAGCTTAGTCCGTTGCAACCTCTTTGTCTGACACCAACTTTCAGTCCAATCTGCAAGTCAAAGCAAATATGTCGGCATAACTAGGGCGAGAAGACGTCGGCCTGCGCTATCGTCCCCTGTCCAGCCGCGACAATGTGACACACAAGTTTCTTAAGGTGGCATGTCCCCATAAAAAGTGAGCAATTGAACATAAAATAAGTTGTAATATATATTTATTAAATTTGACAACTTTGTATAAATCCATAGGTTAGGTAGAGTATGATTTTGGTAGGAAGAACAGTAGAAGTTATAAGAATAACAATAAAACAATGTTAATATATTCATGCATCAAGTCATGTTATCTGCAGCTATCACATTTTATGTATATTATAATCAATATGTTCATTAAAATAATACAAATAATATACAGGATGTCTAAATGAGTTTGAGAAACCAAAATTAGTGACTTTTTGGTGACCTTTTATGACCACAAAATTACTTCAGTAAACGGTTGAACAGTATATAATACTCTCACATGCAACATTAAACTTTAACTATATGGTGAACATTAACTTTATCCTTGGTATCACTGTAAAAATAATCGGGCAGCTTGCGGCTAATGTGTTGCATTATGGGCAGTGGGTGGCGTAACTTTTTGATGCCTTTACGTTGTTACGATGCGCGGAAAATTCAAACAAAAATATTTTTGTGACTTTTAAGATCAAAATATCGAAAATTCGTGACTTTTTTGCAATTAGCGACTTTTTCTTAACCCAGTAGATATCGTGATATAGTAAAATTGTATAAACGTTGGCCACAAAGAAATATACCTATGTTTAAATTTTCTCTACTGTCTCCCAACAAAAATTAGGATAGGCCGAAAAACCAATTAACTATGTGGAACCAGTAATGAAGGTTAACTGGTTTAGTTTTAAACATAAAAGTGTTACATGGTAGAAATATATGGAATTTCAGGCAATTTATTAAATTTAACACAGAATATGTTTGGACACATTTGCTTGGATCTTAAAAAGATATTCTGACGTCATTGAATATTAATAAAACTGACATATCTTTATTAAAATATACAAAAGAAAAAGTGATGGTTGTGAAGGTAGTGAAGGTATTTCTACACAAGATTATGTAATGTGTAGTGAGTATGTCAAAATATCACTACAATATTACATAAATGCTTAAAATATCAATCAAGGAACCAGAAAACGGCATCAAGATATATATATACTCACACAATTTGTCTTGTTCTCAAGAATTTGTTTTATTTTATTTACAGCTGAAGGTGTCTGAAATTAAAACAAAATATTATGTTAGCAAAATTCCAAATATGTAGATTATAAAAGGATCGAAAATAAAATTAGAGCCTTAATTAAAATATACGGTAAACTTTAATTCAAAGTTATGTACCAATACTAACGCAGCTCTTGATGGGAGGGGTCTTCGACTTTTCACAGCCTTAACAGAAGCAGCCGCTAATATACGACTAGCCATTTTGAGAATATGGTAAACAAATGATCAACGAAATTCGTAGCTTCTGATGTTTAGAAATAATAAATTTGTAAACTATGTCGGTAACAACTTTTTATGGTTTTTGCTTTCTTTAGAAACTCACGATTGTATTAAAAAAAATAGTACAACCAATCTTTTAAATGAAGCTCTTTGAGTGAGGTAATAGAAGCAAGACGAGCCTTCATGTTTCATAAGAGGAAATTTTAATTACAGGCAGGTCACATTATTGTTGAGCCTGCGTACACTTGCTATTGTGATCTTTTACCCATAAAATAAGACTTTAAATGAAAATCTTTGTACTTTACAATAATAAGATATTATTTTTTAACAAAGATCCTTCAATAAAACGATATAATATCCTCTAATGTCCCTACATTTCTAATTTCTATACTTGTACTAGTTCGGAAATTCCGACGTCACGTTCGTAAATGATCGGATGGCGTCGAGAAGTTATATTATGCTCCCAGAATTCCTCAATAGTACATGTCCGCCATAAGTGCTGGTGGCTGTACGTTGGTTGCGGAGCTGATTAGTCCGAGACCCAGTACGGCCTCATGCAGCACACTCCTTCGGAGATTAAGGAGAAGTTACTATTGGCACTCGACAAGGACAACAATGTAAGGATTTAAATCAGATTAACATCAAAACTGACACCGCAATTCGACAAAATTTGGACGCAAGCAGCAAGTCGTTGAAATACACTGTGAAAGTGGCGTGTCTACCCCAACTTTAGGTGTTAGTAAATCACTGAATAGTAGTTAAAGTATACCCTTTTTAGTCCACAGTTCCTGTTCTTCGACAACACAAATGTGCACAGAATCCACAGAAATGTGATTTTACACTAAAACCGTGAAGAAACCTTAAATTTTGTGTGTGAAAATTGGGCTCACGGAGCTCTAAGAAGACGTCTTACCCCTGGCCCACCTCACTTACGCGTCAGAGCGCATGCGCAGTGTCGTTCTGAACAGGTTCCGGTTATCGGCCGTTTCTTGCAACACACTTTCGGCTATTCATTATTACTATGCCAAATAAATGCAAAATTAATTTTTCATTGTTATGGCCTTTTAGTAGTTTTTAACATGTTTCTAAACCTTCATTTTAATTTGAAATAATTTTCTCCTCGTGTTAAATCTCTTAAAATATCTAGTTTAACAATGTATATGACATAATTTGTAATTTAATTTTCAGGTTCCCCATATGTCTTGATTAATATTTATTTAAGAAACATGTTTATTTTAATGTAAACTAATATTTATTTTTATAAGAACCTTGGGCGCCTTGAGTTCTTCTGATAAGGATGTTACCTAATCAATTTTATAAGCACAAATAAATTTTAGTTGAGGTTATGTTACTAATTATTTTAGTTGATTTTTAAATTAAAGTTAAAACTTTTCAAACAAAAAGATGATAAATTTAAAATCTTTTTATCAAGTTGAACATTCTTAATATTTGAGGGGATGGATGTTAATTCTATGGGTTAGGCTAATTGACTATTTTAGCTTTTTTAAACTTTACTTTTGACGATTCTTTAGGCTACTATATAAACTTTTTTAACACACAGCTAGGCCTACCTACTTAAATGTTTTCATTTTTGGCTCTAAATTTATTGTGAGTCTTTAAAATTATCCAATTCAAGCTGCCATAATTTAAAAATCTGAACTCCATCTTGGAACACTTAATGATCTACTTTTGCAATATTTTTGTATACAAAGTTGTCATAACTTGGCAAATACATTTGTGAATCAACATAACTTTTTTAAATTATCCAAATATTGGCCTACATTGTGCATCAACATTATAATTGTATGATTGGGAAGACAATGATTGTGAACCATGAGCCACAGTAGATGTGTAATTTCCTTTATTATAAAATATCCAAGGTTGAAGTCACTTTTAGTTTGCAACAATGAACCTATTTCACTTGACTACCAAGTTTAGGCTACATCTATTTTAACAACAAAGTAGGCCAGATCCTTTATGTAGTATTGTTAAACATAAAAACAAAAACTAAATCTCAAATACACAAGCCACCTCATGCATAATGAAATAGGCCAATATAATTTGGATGAAAATAACACCTTCAACATTCTCACTAGATCTCTTCTATCCTAGTGATGTAGTAGAGGTCATGTTATATGTTCACATTTAGGTACAATTGTTAGAAAGCCAGGAGAGGTTATATTTTCACATTTAGGTACAATTGTTAGAAAGTCAGGAGAGGTGTTATATTTTCACATTTAGGTACAATTGTTAGAAAGCCAGGAGAGGTGTTATATTTTCACATTTAGGTACAATTGTTAGAAATCCTTATGTTCACATTCAGGTACAATTGTTAGAAAGCCAGGAGAGGTGTTATATTTTCACATTTAGGTACAATTGTTAGAAATCCAGGAGAGGTTGTGTTATAAGGAGGCAGGCAGAAGTAAGTCCCCAACTTGTGCTGTCATGTATGGTCTAAGCCGTCATCACTGTCGGATAGACTGCACTGCCGATGCCAACGAGATTAGGATTTGTATCCCGGTCGCGTGTAGTGATGGTGCTTTGTTACAGAATGGTTTCCCATTTTTCCTCCACGCAAATGTGAATATAATACTCTGGATTCTTCTTTCCTCATCCTTAACACATTAGTGTTGTTAGTATGTGTAGGATATAGCCAGAACGCGTAGTGATACGAGATGACAAGGAAAAGTTTTATTGGTGGACCAAACAAAGTTGAAACCAATGGAAAGAAAGGTTTATGTAGGCCCATGACTACATGTCAAAATTTGCATTAACTTGGTCACTAGACTTAACCGTCAAAAAATATTCCATGATTCAAAACAACGTTAAAAAGATCCTTCATTGGGACACGCACGTACCACTGCTTAGAAAATACAGAACGAGATGATCAAATTCATTTAACGCTGAATACATGATCTTTTATAAGTAGAGTAAATTATAGTGCCCTCTATTAATTAGCTTGTATGACTTATTTTATTGACATAACACAATAGTTTAGACCATGGAGTTAGGTATATATGTAAAACTAATATGTTAAAACACTTCAATATTATCAAAGTAGGCCTTTGCAAATAAAAACCACCATTAGCGTGGAGAGAGGATGAGAAAACCACAACAATAAATCGGTTGTCAAAAACCACCCTCAGTTCACTGAGCCAAGATTCAAACCTTTACCTCCTCGTCAACAGCTATCTGCTAATTATGCACTCTCTCGCTCGCCAATTTGGCCATGGGTTAGCTCAAGCGCCTGTCGGTCTGTCCAAACCCTGAGTAGCACTGCGCTGCTTGCTTCCACCACCATTGGCCACCTATTTGGCCATTGGAGGTCAAGCTTCGCCGCCTGCCGGCCTCTATACTCTTAGTGTTATTTTGTTCATGCTGACCCGCCTCGGTGGCGTAGTTGGCTAACGCGCAAGTAGTGTCGAGTTTGACCGCCGAGGACGGGGAGATCGAGGTTCGAGTCTCGGCCGAGTGAACTGGGGGTGGTTTTTCCTAAATGGTTTTCCACTCTCCCGCCATGTAAATGCAGGTTCACTTCCTCTAATTCAACCTTCCCAATTCCTAATCCATTAGCGTATAACCCGAACGGGTAGTAAGACGCGGTGCTAAATATTATTGTTCTTGCTCTTTCGTGTTTGATTCAATGGATCAGGTGTCCCCAGGGCAGAAAATAACTTATTTTACTACTTTGCCTCTCAAATGACAGTTTAGAACTAAAGAGAGAGAAAAAGTCAAAATAAGAATCAACTTTAAAAAAATAACTAAAAGTGTTATTTCCAAAGTTGTTTGGGAAACCTAACTTTTTTTAAAAAAAACCTTATTTTTAAGTTTATGTAGACAGAAGTGTGTATTTAGTTGCACACATGCCCATATATCTCGCAACTATATCCACAAACACTCGTCATTTATGCTCACCATCTTTAAAAACAGAACCTAAAGGCGTATAAATGTGTCCGCACCGTCTTGAAAAGAACGGGGGGGATCTTGCTAGGGGGGCAGGACTGTTCCAAATAGTTGACACGAACAAAACAAAACTAATATCTTTCAAAATTGACAGCTGTAGATAACATGACTTGACACATAAATATATGAAAATGTTTAGGTAACTGTCTAATCATGTTCTTCTTACCCCATTTTCTTAACAAATTATCACCAAGAAAACTTTAAGATTTATGATTAAAACATTTTCCTTGTAAATAATATTCTTGAACTAACTTGGTTTTGGTTTGGTACATTAAAATGGTATTGGCACTCAGGGGCAGCATTTTGATGTCTTAACACATTTATCGAGTATTATTTTTCACCGAAATTTTGTAAGCGAAGCCAGTAGGGTACTATATATACTACTAGTGTCTCCCCAACAAGTATTTTAAAATATTTTATTTGTTAAAATCATTGACCACATCATCTTCATATCTTATTAGGCTACCGTACTTTCCAAAACCTAAATTTTGCAACTTTGATTTGCTTCCGAAAGTGATTCACCTCATTAATATTTGATTTAAAGTATAAACACAGTAGCCCCATGGCTTCTTTGGTGCTGACTGACAGCTTTGAAAAGTTACCACACCAAATTATGTATCCCTACTCCGAACCATATGATCTGCAAAAATACGTGTTTGGCAGCTGTCACTTCTGACAGTAAGAATTTAGGTATATAGCTAAATGTTGACTGTCAGCTGTGAGCTGTCAGTCAGCACCAAAGAAGCCATGGGGCTACTGTATGTGTACTTTTTAAGCAAAGGTGTGAACCAGCATACAATTTACAAGAAAATTAAACCTAGACGTCAAATAAATAAATAAATTGTTCAACTCTAGGGGCAGGAGTTTGTAAAATGACTCACCTGTACATAAACCACTAAGTTGGTCCTGGCCCCACCTTGGGAGCGACCAGAGTCCTCTAGAGATGTCGTCAGCCTCACGATCCACTCAATCATGCGGACAAGAGACGGGTTAATATTCCTTAGTGAAGCGCTTCCTCCTTAATAGAAGGGCAATCGGGCAAACATTGTTATGGTTCCTGGGAATTTTAACCAATTACCTGTTTGTGTTTCAGCCATTAATGTTTACAAGGTAGTTATTGTATGTACTCGGGTACTTTATTGCTGTCTCGTTGAATGAGCTCGATATGGAGCCAACTTTTCGGGGATAAAAGTTTGGGAGGGTGTTGGCACCACAGTGCTTACAGGAAGAACATGGGGCCAGGTTTAGGTTTAAGGGCTGCTCTTAGGTTAAGTTGTTTTTGCGGTAGAATACATTTCAATATATCATTTTAATTTGTAACACTTTTAGAATACAATACATGTTCAAAGTAAGCCTAATATGTTAGTGTTTAATATAGTTATAGTATCCCCGTGGCTTCTTTGGTGCTGACTGACAGCTCACAGCTCACTTCTGACAGTCAACATATAGGTGTATACCTCAAATTTGACAGTCAGAAGTGACAGCTGCTAAACACATGTTTTTGCAGATCATATGGTTTGGTGTAGGGATACATAATTTAGTCTGGTAACTTTTCAAAGCTGTCAGTCAGCACCAAAGAAGCCATGGGGCTACTGTATCTATAAGTTAAATGATAAAAACACTCAACACTGGTTAAATAAAGGGATTGCCTAGGTTTAACCCATTCCGTCCCGGGGGTTTAGTACCGATTACTTTTTCGCTCCCTCTTCTAGCTTTAATGCCATTCCTTAGGAGGTTCTGTTCCCCCACTTCCTCCAACTTTTTTTGTTAAGAAACTAGCGGCGATGCGACTTATCGTGGTGGTTCTTATAGTCTCTCTGTTTATCGTCTGTGCTGTCTTCTTCCTATTGCGCCCCACACCCCCTCTACCCACCCTGTTCTCGACTGTCGCCAACAAACTCGGACCCCTCTTCTTTAGCTGTATCTATGACACCACTTTCTCCTAATGTGGTATGCTTTCTCTTATTATTTTTTTATGTACAGGATGTATTTTAATTGATGTCGATTATTCTAGGTGCTTATTCCCATTACCCAAACGTTAAGAAAAGCTCATATGAAAATGGTTCTAGAAACACTTAAGATTCTGAGACAGGAGGAATTTTACTGTTCAATTTATAAGCAATCTGATTGGAGAAGTAAGGCGACTACACACTGCAACGTTTAACAGAGACAAACAAAAGATGGAACATTTTGTTAGAGAATGTGTTCAAAATGGTGTCCTCAGCTCCCTCGGTTCCATTGTTGTCATATTCTGTTGAGTGTTACGTATTAGCTCTCCTCTATTTATGATATGGTCTCTTGAAATCAACATCAGGCACAGGAGTCAGGTAAACATTGGACTTTGTCCCCAGAAATCGGGTTCAAATCTGGTGATCGAGCGGGCCATTTAACGCATCCCAATACATTTCTGAGGAAAACCCTTTAATAACTCTAAAACTAAGCATTCCTAGAACCATGCTTATATGAACTTTCTTAAAGTTTGTTCGATGGGAGTATGTATGCCTTTAGAGTATTTGACATGGTAAAATTCACCTTGTATATATAATTGGCCAAAATAACTGGTCATTTGTGAGCATTGTGGAAATATCTGATGATAATCAGGTCATTAGATCCCTCTACATTAAACCTGGTGATTTTAAAATACCGGTAACTTAATATATTGTATAATAGTACCATATTAACAAAAATAAATAACAACATAGCCTCGTAAGCAAACAAATAGCTGTGTCCGAAAGTAAGTATGCTATTCCTAGAAAAATATTTGTGTTTCTTACCAGTTCTTCTTTGGGTTGTATGACTCTATTTATAACCCGAGAACTAAATCGTCTTGTCACCTGTCCCCAGGTTGTGGACATGGGAGCAGTGGTTGAGATTATTTCAATCCTGGAGAGGACGCCCATCACTAAAGAAGCTCTTGAGGTAAAACAATCTTATAAGCACAGGGTTTCTGTCTACTGGGGGTCATGAAAGTCACAAAAAAAAAGTTACTAATTGCAAGCAAAAAAAAAAAGTCACAAATTTTCAATATTTTGGTCATAAAGTCACAAAAAATATTTTTATTTGAATTTCCCACGCAGCGTAACAATTCAAATCTGTCGAATGTCGAGACACCCACTAACCATAATGCCATGCGCTAGCCGCAAATTGGCTGATTGTTTTTACCGTGATACCAAGAACAAGGTTAAGTTTTCAATTTATTTATTATTATTAGCACCGCGTCTTACTACCCGTATCATATACATTCGACACATCTTCAATGTTAGTTATACTTAATATTATTTAAGTTTCTATAAACATTATTTGTGGTTTTGGGGAAAGAGAGGGAAGGCGGTCAAATGCCCTGTTTGCCCCTCTCCCCCTTGGGTGCGCCACTGCTTACAGCAAAAGATATGTGTAAATATCTTTAGCAATAAATTAATGGCGTAGCGATAGAGTATTAATAGTCCGAGATAATCTCCCCTATGTTAGTCAAGAGTTTATGCATCTAAATAGTTTCTGGAGCATAAATTCTCAAGTTGGGAGACTCGTTTGTTTCCAAGAACCATTGTGCAAGATAAGTTAGGCTTTATAAAATAGTTTAAATTGCAACTTGATTTGGATAATCCACCTGATTCCCTCTCACCAAGATCTGATGGACGCTTGATCGATGTATCACTTAATTTTACTCTAATTATGAGTGTTTGTTTTGAGTATTGCTAACTGTGCTTTTAATTACACCGGGCTGATTGAATAGGATATGTTTATTATGCATTCAGAAATGTGCCCAAACCACTCTTAGCCCCGACATTAATATTTACTTAAATTATTAACCATGTGGATATCATTACAATTTGAGGACCACCTATGTGGTCTAGTGGTCATAGGTTCTGGCTACAGACCCAGAGGTCCAGGGTTTGATTCCTGGTGTATCCAGACTATCTGGGAAGCAGTGGGTCTGGAATGGGTTAGATTCAGCCTAGGGTGGATAAATAAGGAGCAACTTGAATAAAGTAGTAGTGGCTCCGGTATAGAAAGCCGAGCTTAATGTCTGGATTCATCCTAGTGCTGACCACATGACACCCTCTATCCACAAGTGTTGGCACTAATTCGCCAAACAGTTTGGTAGCCACTCGGTAGGTATAGCCTGAATGGGGGCTGACACCATGGAGTTACTTTTATTACATTTTGAGTGGATGGTAATCATCGTTTTGGATGAATAAAAGAAGAGAGGATATGGGAGTGGAAGAGGGGATGGGGAGAGGGCTCAATATTTCCAAGTTAAAGGTAAATAATAAATGCTCGAGAACCTCTGTTCTATATGAACACATCTTCAAATATATCCCTTGACGTTCTTGGTCAACAGTGGTTGAGGGTCCACGGCCCCCAAATCTCTGTTGCAACTTTTATAGTACAGCATACCTATTAATTTTTTTAAATATTATGGAATTTCCCATTTCTCTAATCTTTTCCTGAAATTTTTTAGGTTGTACTGGAAATTCCTTTGTCCCCCATTTTTGTTAATATACATACATACATATCTAATAACGCTGTTCCCTAATAAACTGTGAATATAGCTCAAAATTCAACTTTGTACTTTTATCATCCTCACTAACTTTCTCCACACTTTCCATACTCACTTCGTGTCAACAACATCCATACACTGAGTCATACACACTCTTTTCTTCTTTAAACTCTTAATGTTTCCTTTTTTCACATGTTCATCTACAACATTTAACCACATCTTACGTTGCCAGCCCCTCCCTTTTGATCCACTCACTCTACCTTCATATTTGCTTCTTTCTCATTGGATTCCATTTAGAAACGTACCCCCTTCAGCATCCGCTCATTACTCGCTGTCCATACAAGTTTGTTTCAAATATATTTCTTAGATAGCTCACACCATTTCACATTTACCTTGCTCTTTTGACTGACAACCCCACGCTTCACATCCGTAAAACAATGTCGGCGTCGAACACACTCTTATATACTGCCATCTTTGACTCTTTCGATACTACTTCATTCTTTGCTATAGTCCACATAGATCTAACTAATCTCAAGAAATGCATTCACCCGTCTGTTAATTTCACCAGCCATCCTTTCGTTTTTACAGAACATTCTGCCCAGTCACACAAAATCATTCACTTGTTCTTAAAGTTTTCCGTTTATACTAAGTTGACAATCATTTCCTGATCCGTCCTTATCGAAAACGAATAACATAGTTTTGGAGATATTTATGTGAAGCTCCATTCCGTCTTGTCACCAAACTCAAAACGATTTAATGCGTTCTACAAGTCACTTTTCTTTTCAGCCATTAATAGAGTATCATCTACATATAACGGAACTCTCACACTCACATTGTCCTCACAACCATCCCTCATACACTTGTCATTGGAAATATTTAACAACCACAGAGACATAACACAATCTTGTTTAACACCCTGTCAAACCATTCGTTCAAAGCTCCGCCCACCCTAACGCACGCTTTACTTCCATCATACACCGCCATAATTGTATTTCCTAACCATGCATCCACACCATACTCAAGAACATTCCCTAACATACTCCTATTCACCCAATTATACACTTTTTTTTTAAACCTGACAGTAAATTATTATTGTAAAAATTGGAGACCTGGTGGTCTAGGGGTAAGGTTTCAGACTTCTGTGCTGGCGGCCGGGGTTCAATCCTCGGTCCCGGCACAGATTTATCTGATTACCAAACCCTTCCTTCACCTCTGACAAGACATCTTGTGAATGTGGGGAATGCCAGGCCTCCACCGTGGTTCGGATCCCACGTTAAACTGTAGGTCCTCCATTTCATCTCACAATCACCCTACCATTACACATTAGTGTAAGTGTGTATAACCCGAACGGGTAGTAAGACGCGGTGCTAATAATAATAATAATAATAATAATGTAAAAATTAGATAACCTTTATTATATTTGTACCTAAGAAACAAAACATAATTAAAACAAAATTAATATAATAACTATATTTAAGTGATTTATTTGTAATATTTAACATGCGCTTTCTAAACTGATTGATTATATTTACACAAGACTTATAAACTAACTAACTATATCTAGAACAGACACAACATCCAGCCCCTGATCTTTAAACTCATCACTGTGAAAGGGAAAACCCATATTTCACCCATGATTATTTTCAAGTGGGCTTATATTATGGAATACAGTGGAAAGGTGCAGGCTTAGGGGAGTTGTGAGTCTGCATTAAAATAAAATAAACTATGTACTGATGTGTATTTGGCCGAGATTACTGTATACGCTTGTCGTGGAGGAATTGTAGAAAATCCTTGAACAGTCCTTGAAATATCCTGGAAAAAAATGTCATGATTTTATGTAGGAACCCTGTAAACCCCTCTTCAAAGTGTTAATAACCCAAATATACCATAAATATGCAGTTATAGTCAAATAAACGGGGCCCTATCCAATCAAGAGCCTATCAAGAGACAACCTTCCAATGACATACCGCTCACCACCCAGTATTATGAAGGACTCGACAAACTCAGATTTACTGTGGATTCATACATTTGCTGAAAAACTGGTGCAGAACAGAAATGTAGTCACATGACGAGCTCTAAGCCAATCACAAGATCTCTGCCTTATCGGCGCGAGCTGTTCCGGTAAAGTTCAACTCATCTCTACTTTGTCCACTCTGGCTGAGATGTTCGGCACAGTAGAACCAATCGAATCTCAGAACCAGCCATCTCAAATCAGTGCGCATGCGCTATAAAGTTAGAAGCGAGCAGACAGCTTCGTTGTCCGTTGTGAGGAGATTTGAAATAACCCGTTGATGTAAAACCTGTGTATCGATGTTTTGCATTGCTGAAATATATTGGTCTCACTACAGGATTACCCGGGCAACGAATGAGGAGTCACCGTTTTGATACCAACTAGAAAAAAAAACAGCACTTAATGCCCAAACGAACAAAGTTAGATTCACACATTCACCGAAAATAGAAAGCAGAATCTGTCTGAATAGCGCAGTAATTCACACGCTGTATGTTTACCCATGCAACATAAACTTAAAACAGCTGATTATCAACATATATTATTCTCTAGTAGATAAACATAAACTTAAGATCATTCTCCCGATGTATGTTTTCAAATTACAGCGCTGTGTCATGACAATCCAATACATCGATACAAGCTTTACATTAACAGGTTATTTCAAATCTCCTCACAACGGGCAACGAAGCTGTCTGCTCGCTTCTAGCTCTACAGCGCATGCGTTGTTGAATACACATGCACACTGATTTTAGATTTGATTGGCTCTCTCATGCCGAACATCTCAGGCAGAGGGGAAGAAGTAGATATGAGTCGAACTTTAGCTGAATAGCTCACGCCGATAAGGCGGAAATCTCGTGACTGGCTTAGAGCTCGTCACGTGACTATATTTTTGTCCTGCGCTTGGTTTTTCAGACCATGCATCAATTTACTGGCACAAGCCAGCTGCAGAATTGATTTGTTGCTTTCTTGACAAAGTATTATTTCTAGAGCCTAACATGAATACATTATAGGTAGCTTAAAATGATATTATCCTAAGTGAGTTGCTAGTTGAACATATTATTTTGTTCACCCAATTAAAACTTTATATTTTATAGCTTAGTTTATTGTATAAAATCTGTAATTTCAAAAATAGTGTATAGCATCAAATACTAATCAAGGTATTATTAGTATACACAAAACATTTTGAAAGCATTCAAGGGACACTGATCACTAGTCAAAATAAAAAATACAATATAACAGCTTGATATAAACCACAAGTTAGTAATAAATGTGACTTTGTACAAGAACTTGACGAAAACTTAGATCTCTATCCTTCAAAAGAAAACCTCATTGTAGCAGGTGACACAAACATTAGAATAAAAGAGGTGACCTGGCGGTCTAGGGGTAAGATGTCAGACTTCTATGCTGGCGGCCGGGGTTCAATCCTCGGTCCCGGCAAAGATTTATCTGATTACCAAACCCTTCCTTCACCTCTGACAAGACATCTTGTGAATGTGGGGAATGCCAGACCTCCACCGTGGTTCGGATTCCACGTTAAACTGTAGGTCCTTCATTTCATCTCACAATTACCCTACCATTACACAATAGTGTAAGTGCGTATAACCCGAACGGGTAGTAAGACGCGGTGCTAATAATAATAATTTTATTTGATAATGATGACATGAATAACAAAGTAAAAATATGTACTGTTTTAACTCTCACACTAAAACGTCACAAGGCAACTATACGACGAAGGTTTCACCACTGCTATAAAGTTTGTAGATGATAGCACAGAACTGAACCGAGCACGTGACCAAGGAGGGGTGACTGGCTAAGTCGTTGAACTCTCAAGGACACCTTCCACTACCTCCCTTACCTGCTCTCACCACCGATCCGGATTTCCGACTACTGTGTATAAAAAGATCACTATGTTGTAATACCAAGAATAATTAGTATAAAAATGTCGGATCACTACCCTACAGCGATGAAAATAATGAATAAAAATACACCAAATAAATGCTCACTGTTTCCCACAAACAAAATACTTAAAATAAATAGAAAGTCTGCGATAAGCAAACTAAAAGCAGTGGATTGGGAAAACCTGACTACGCACTTTACAAGACTTGAACACAAAATATGACAAAATAATTTTGACTTTTAAGGAAGTATATAATACAACAAATTGGCCAATCTCAGAACAAAATACAACCGACGCGATTTGGATTAATGCCTACCTTTTAGGAAAAATTAAAATTAGAGAATGGAAGTCGAACCAATATAATTTATGAGCGGGAATATGAGGGAAAAGGTAAAAAGAGCTATAAACAAAGCAAAAATTGAACACCATAAGAAACTATTTGGGGACTTAAGGTAACATAAAAACATGTGTGACCTGAAGTAAACAAGTTGATAGGTAATCGTAGTGAAAATAACGTAGATGAAGAGCTTACACACACATTTAAAAATACAGAGAACTTGAAAACTGTGTGTAACAATGCTTTATAATCTATTTCAAGACTAGGACAGGCACAACACTCAGTCCCCGGTCATCAATTTATCAATGTGAAAGGGTAAACCCATATTTTCTTCAATGATAAATGTTTCAGCTATGCTGGGAATCGAACCAGGGACCCTTAGAGCTCATTTGGCGGTCACACTACCAACTGAGCGAAGATGTCGGACCATGATAAAAATTTCTGCTATTCATAAATGTAAATTACGCGATCCAAAGCAAAAAATTAGTTGCATAATTTAACATATCTTGGATCAATGATATACTGTGCAGCAAACGTTGAAAATAATAATTAATATTGCTCTCACCCACCTCGGTGGTGTAGTTAACTAACCGTACTAGTTTCGTGTTGAGCTAGACTGCCTAATACGGGGAGATCGAGGTTTTAATCTCGCTCGGATGAACTGAGGGGTGGTTTTCTACTGTCTCTTCACGCATATGCGGGCTCACTTCCTCTTTGTTTAACCTTCCCAATTCCTAGCCCATTAGCTTAATTAATACTTGAGTGTATAACCCGAACAGGTAGTAAGATGCAGGGCTAAATAAAAAATATTGCCTTCAATTTCATCAAGTGACGCCCTTTAAGTATTTCCTGAAGGGAACACTGGGTTTTTTGATATCTTTGATTATTTCATGATATTTTCACAGAATATCTTAATACACACAAACATTAATATATAAAAGATTTTTTTTGTTTCCATTAGACTTTATGCATATTATGTAACAAATGCAACAGTAGTATCTGCTGTTTTGGGTTCTGTATTCGGGGATGGAATAAATTGTTTATTAATCTCTATATTCAAGAGGAAAATTTAATATATTTTTTTACCTTTACTAATGAAAATCAGCAGGATTTAGGCCCGTTTAAGGTAAATGTTGCAGTTTAATGAGTTTTCACTATTTTTTGTGAATGAATTGACTAATGATTTCCTTCAAATGTTGGCAGCTATGAATATGTCTAATTGTTAACGATTATTTTAAGTCTAATGTCCTCATGACCATTGCTATGCATTTACTTTCCAGACGACACGTCTCGGGAAGTACATTAACGACCTTCGTCGCAAGACTAGCAACGAGTCTTTGGCGAAGCGAGCCAAGGATCTGGTGCGTCGATGGCGTAACATGATCTCGGCCCCCTCCACCAGCCCCCACCAGACCAACGGTGCCAACTTTGCGAGCCGGGCCCTGAGCCCTGGGCGGCTGTCTCGGGGGAGCACGCTCAGTCCCGTCCCTCCGCGGACGCTCAGTCCCGGACTGCCCCCTGCCCCTGCGGTCCGAAGCTCGGCGCGGGGTACGGGGCCTGTGGTCTCCCCAGCCACCTCCAGCGACAAGAGCACCAGTCCGGGACTTCCCTCTCACCAGTCTTCCTCCAACGCTCGCCTCGGTGCGTCGCGACCTCCCACTCCGAGTGTTCAGTCAAAGACTCCTCGCAGAGTCAAACCAGAGTCCCCGATCCTTGCCTCAGACTCGGTCCCCAAAACACACGCCGAGAACAAACGGCTCCGAAAAGACTCGCCGTCGATCGACGGTGCCCCGCCCAGGAAATTGGCTCGACCTAACGGACAGTTGAATGACAGTAGGGGTTTTGTGGTGCATTCTCAACCAGATTTTCTTGGTGAATGTAGTAGGGACAGTTTTGGGGCTGTAAGTGACCAAGGGTCCAACAGCTGTGAGGTCATCTCAGCTTATATTAACAAAGTGCCTCAAGAAATAGTGCAGAAACCACCTCCTAAGAAGAGAGGCCGGAAGAAAGGCTCAACGAAAAGGGCTTTGGCCAACCTAAACGCTTCCTCCCAGCCAGTGCCATCTGTGGATGATATTGTGAAGGAAAAGATCAAATCCATAGCACGAACGCCTAAAGTGAAAACTACCCAAGAACTGCTCGCCGGGCTACAGGCGAAAACTTGTATGAGCGGATCCGCCGGCGATGAACGGTTCGTGGTGGGCGTCCCTTCGTCTTCAAATAATAAAGCTAGTCTTGTGAACTGTGTCTTTCCAGATAGGGGCGGCAGCACATACGACGATATGACTCGTAACAAAACCGAGCACATAGCCAAGTTTCTCCAGTCGCAATCCGCCATCATCCATGTCGACGAACCCACCCTGATAGACTTGACGAACTCTAGCTCAAAATTCTCTAATATCGACAGTAATAACGAGAACCCCACCAATCTCGAGAAAGACGATGGAATCTCTACCCCTTCTAGACTTTCTAAAGAGGAGCCATCAAGCGACGGTTTTGGGGCCCTTTCTTCCATGAAGCAAGAGGAGACTGTGGAAGAGATTCTTGCCAGACTCCCGCCTCTCAACATTGACGAGATCGACTGGGAGGATCCCGAACCTGCAACGAAAGATGATGAGGTTACAGACACATGTGTTACAGAGAAGGACATTGAAAGGTTACACAAAGAGCACGTGAACAGTTTAAACGGTAATGTGCACGAAGGGGTGACCCGCGACGAAGACGATGACAGGTTTAGAGAATGGCATGAAATGGTGTCGAGACGCTCGTATCAAGGAGATTTATTACATATATTGCCTTACGTAGTCATCGACTGACAGGGAGACTTGTTGCTCTGTGTACATTTGTATTAAATGGTGAAATATTCGCTGCATTTGTTGGTTCATATTTTTGTTCTTCTGTGTGTGTGTGTGGTTTTTTTTTTTTTTAAAGTTTTTTCTGGGTGGGCGCAACAAGAATATTTGTTTCTAATCACCTAGTAATGTGATGTACTACTAGGTGATGATGCTTTTTATATTTAAAAAAAACCTGCATAATAGTGTATATTAATGTAGGCCCTTGTGTTTGCCCTATTTTCATCTTTTAAAAAAATGGTGATACAGTGGAAGAGTCTCAATGCTCTTGAGAATAATTGATTGTTGATTTAATTAAGCAATGTGTGCCTTCTACCATTCCTCCTCTGTTATACTTTTTTATTTTCCAAACATAGGCGACATGACTGGGGCACATTTTCTTATTTGTTAAACGTATACGAACCATTTTATAAAGTTTCCAAATATGAAGGCAATGTCGAGGTGCAGAGATGGCCTATTGTCAGGGGGGGAAGAACTTAAACCAGATTTTTTCCAAATCTAGGTAGTGGCGGGAGATACTCGACAAAAACCCGACAGAAATAATAATTTTAGCATTGAACTATGCCCAAAACTTAACAATTCGAAATAAATCTGTTGTACAGGGGGAGAAAAAAAAAAGTATATACCAAAGCTTTGTTAGTGCTTGTAATTTAACTGAAAGTTATGTTTGATATTATAAAAATAAAAATAAAAAAAGATAGATATATATATAAATGCCACTTAACAGAGAAGATTTGAAGTCGGACTGTACATACAAAATGTTAAGCCCAATTTGTTTACGTTATTAATCGTTGTGTCCGCATTACATTGCTTCCATTACAAGTGCAGTTTTATTAGGTGAATGAATGGAAATTTTGTCACGAACCAACAAAGAACGATACAGTCGCAACAAACTCTTTGTACTGCATAATTATTAATTTTTTTTTTATTGTAGAGCAAATTAATGCTAAGTTTCTTACTGTTATGTGTACATTAGACATTTGGCAATTCTTTTTTTGTTTATACATGCCTAATGATGTTCCCTCATGTTAATTTTTATTTATATACTACTTTGTTTCTCTTCTCTTTATTTTTTTTTTTACTCAACTACTGATTATTCAAATAAATGGCACAAGAAGTACTTAGCTCTGTTTACTCTCACTAGCTTTAAGGCACTCGACACCCGACACCTGATTATAGTGCACTTGATGGAGAGGGTGTATTAAGAGGTTTTCCACTATGCCGCCTCCCAGATGGGAGTACATTTCTTCTAAATTAATACTTCCTTGTTCCTATCTCATCTATGTGAGATTGCCTGAATGGGTGGTCAGAAATGGAGCACAAGGGTTATGTAGTCGGGAGTCTTAACGCTAGACATACTCACTCCACAGCTCAGGAGCAAAAAAAAATAATGAAACCTAAGTGAAAAATATTGATCAAAGGGTGTGTTCATATTAACATAATATTATCTTTTCTCTTTTTGAGGTACAGGAAAGATACAGTAGCCCCACGACTTTTTTGGTGCTGACTGACAGCTCACAGCTTAGAGCTGACGGCTTTGAAAAGTTACCAGACCAAATTATGTATCCCTACACCGAACCATATGATCTGCAAAAACATGTGTTTAGCAGCTGTCACTTCTGACAGTCAAAATTTATGTATATACCTAAATGTTGACTGTTAGAAGTCAGCTGTGAGCTGTCAGTCAGCACCAAAGAAGCCACGGGGCTACTGTATATACCTAAATGTTGAATGTCAGCTGTGAGCTGTCAGTCAGCACCAAAGAAGCCATGGGGCTACTGTATATACCTAAATGTTAACTGTCAGCTGTGAGCTGTCAGTCAGCACCAAAGAAGTCACGGGTCTACTGTATATACCTAAATGTTGAATGTCAGCTGTGAGCTGTCAGTCAGCACCAAAGAAGCCATGGGGCTACTGTAGCTAGAAACATATAAAAGTGAATTAACACAATATTAAGTTATTTTTTTACACTTTACATTGCTGCCACTGGACAAAGAAGTAATGGCTCTCTCTTGAATAAAATCAATTGTTGCTGCCCAATCCCCCCACCTAGGTTTCATTCTATCGGAACCCATCAGGAGGGAGTGGGAAACGCGCAACATGACTTCTTAAGAAGAGGAAATAAAATGTATAGTTGGAAATTTAAACGATATGAATCCAGCTTACCTTTGTGGAGACTTGAAACTCTTTCAAAACTATTAGAATACATTATATACATAAATAAAAGTAAAATTTGTTACAGAAATAACAATTTAACTTCAAGAAACTTATGGGTGGAAAATTATTTACCATTAAAGTGAGAAATATTTAAAAACTAATTTTCTTAAATAAGGTCTACACAAAGTTTGGATGTACCCATTAAACAACTCCTCAAATCTATAATTATTAAAGGAAGTGTGTGTGTGTGTGTGTGTGTGCGTGTGCGCTGTCCAGCCAAATATATGGGGCACAGAAAACTGAACTTTTTAACATAGATGGACGTAATGCACCTCGAAGCCGTGATTTTAAATTTGGCTTTTTTAGCAAATTTTTGAAGAAAATCTTTTTTATCTGGTTTAGAATTATGTTTCAGAGATATGGAGAGAGCATATATAGTTCTTATACCACAGTGGGTTACGGGCAACATTTGTTAAAGTTAGTTTGAATAGGATTATAGAATGATTTTACACTACACAGGGTGTCTGAAATTGAACTAAGAATATTTAAATACATTTTATTTGGTTGTGTAACCGAGCATTTTTCAGTCTGGGCTTCGACATGGTTATCTCAGCTTTGTGAGACAATTTTATAATATTCGTAGTTTGTTTTTCACACTTTAAAATAGCATTAATTAGGATCACTAATTATTTTCAAATCTGAATAAATGATTCCCAAGGTGCATTCAAACATGTGATATTTTCAGTTTGTTTTATAAATTCTATACTTGTAGAATTTAACTGTTATTGTATGTTGATGATATTAGTGTAAGAAAAATTAATGAGCGTTCCAGTGTGTATTTTTCTGGTGCAAGGGTTTCTTTGGTGTAATGATCGCCATCCTGTGACACTAACACTATTTGAGAGTTATGGGCTGGAACAGTTGCAAATTTTCACATACGTTTGCTGGTCTAGTGGTTTATTGTAATGCGGGATATTAGGTATACCTATATTCCATTCACGATAGGAACTACTCTCTGAAAGGTCTTTTTTCCTACCAATATCCTACTATATAGTAGATTTATGGTAGGGAAAAAGGCCTTTCAGAAGTCAATTCCTAAGCTGAATGGAATATACAGGACAGTTTGACAGATACATAATTGGGACAGGGGGTGTAGCGATCCATGAATGTTCCATTAGATCTAGTATCCTGATCACCAGTAGGTCAGACTCGTCACTCAACGCAACTGATTCACTTCCACCCTTGAATACCACCAGTACGAGTCTGTGATGTGAGCCCCGGTCGCAAACCACAGGTTCCTGCGTTACTTTGCCGTCTACTTCACTCGGTAGCTACCAGCGGACTCTTCCCTGCAACACTTTGGCTTCGAGTCCCTTCTCGGGTGATCGGCTGAACCCTCATCCAAAAGAGGTTTAAGTAATGCCTAATCGTCACTTATCGATTGTGTTTTGTGCCTTCTCCGGATTCATGTTCTTTTTCTGGTAATACAGTACATTAGGAGTGTGATTCTAAAACACAAATTGAGACCCTTAACATTTGTTTCTTTTTCCTTCATCAAAATATAAATTGTAAATGGTTAGATTAGAGGAAGTGGAAATAAATAAGTTGTCTTAGGTTGAGAACATGACCTGGATGGATAAAACTAAGGAAAAAAATTATAAAAAATAAAAAGTATCTTAAATGGTAATTTTTAAAAGTGTGAAAGATGACGAAAAAAATAAACTTCTCAAATTAGAATTATTACAAATTTTGCATATATTTTTTTAAGACTAAACCCAACCATTTTAATATAAACCCTGATTTTTAAAGGGAGTGCCACCAACATTGATTGAAAGTCACTAGCATTTGCTATTCTAAAAAGATCTCTTATTTGACTAAGAAAATTAGTTAAGCTTCCAATTTTACTTACTTAAGAATTACTTTATACTTTATCTTTAGATTATTAATCATACGGACTAAAAATATATATATAATTGTGATATTTACATTCCTCTCATGTGGCAGAAAGAATTTCCATTTTTCAAATAATGGTATTTATGTGAAAATCAGACTGTAGGCATATTTAAAAGGATAACGTTGGCAATGTGACTAAACCTTCACCTAGTTTGGTGCTGCCGAGGTCGAGGCTTGAAACTCGGGCCAGCTGTACACTACCTCTGTTTCGAGGGTTTTAATGCAAGTTGGAATTTGGTTTAAGAGAGTATTAACGACGAAAAAAAATGATACATATATATTTAACTGTAATTGCATGGATTTAAATAAATTGTCTATGACTTTAGATTTTTTTTCAGTATATAAAATTAATGTTTTATCTGATAAACTGTAATCTCTAACAGCAGCTTAAATAACTTTTACACTGCGCGTATATGTAAAGTTGTGTCCATCAGAAATTAAAGGCCATTTATTTTATTATTTAAAAGTTACTTTATCGTCCATATAAATGCTTTAAACTTATCTAAGACTTTAATTTTTTTGGCAATGAACAAGACATTTGATCTTTTTTTAATAGTACCGGTACCGTAATGCTTTATGGTGCACACAATCAAAAACATTTTTATATCTATGAAATTATCAGTACTGGCGTATTATTTTGGTCTAGGGCATATTATTCTTCTAGTACATATACAAGCATCTCCATATACATTAAGTGCAGCGTATGTATTAAACGTATTATTCATAGATTAGGCATTCACTCTAAAGCTTGGTGTGACTTTGTGTAATTTTTATATTATCTACTCAATATACTATGGTAGTACTATATTATAATGTACTATAATGGTTTATTTATAAACATTTATTATTGCAGGTTATTTAAATTACTAGATGAAGGTAATTTTTAATTTAACTTGTTCCTCTAAGAATATGGTGCTTACAAATTAAATTACCCCTCAAGGTAAGCCTGCTGCCCACCAGGGTAAAGAGAGTGTATCTTCGTATATAGGGCTATCTTTTTTTTTTTAACAACGTTTTTATAATATTTCCATTTATTTATTTATTTAGTAGTATTTTATGTCCCCCAAGAGCCATGGTGGCTCTATTATAGAAATGGTATACCATATATGTGGTTAGGCACATTAATTATGAATAGTACAAATAGTACGTGGAATTCAACAAAAGAAAAATTACATAGGATTAATTATAATCAGGTTGTTAAAGCTAACAACATTAGCAGCTGATCAATAAAACATGACAAATATAAAAAATGACAAGAATTCGCAGTTATAGGATATTGAAAAACATGAAAATGAAAATCATAGACTACCCATTTAACGGTAACTAATCAATTATTTAAACATCAATATATTTTAACAGTATGCACAAGGCAGATCAACAAATAGTAATTCTAACATACAGGAATACATAAACATAATCATGTCGATTTGGCTGCAAGTATTATACATAAACCTTCAAATATGCTATAAAAATATGTTATAATTTTATTACGGAAGTTATTTTTGGTTACATATTTGGTTATAAACACATTTGATCATTCATGTACAAATTCCAGCATATTTATTTATTTCATATTTGAACAAGTTTATTTTTTGTATGATTTTTAAATTTCCAGTTAGAGCGTTATAGTATTTGATAAGTGATGAGTTTGTGCTATTGCAACCATATTTAAGAGGTTTATTGCAATTGATGTGTAAGTTCCCTGATGTTCTTGTGTTGTGGCTATGGTGGTCATAGTTTTGTATAAAAACTGTATTGTATATTAATTTTCGGTCAACTTTAAAAGCAAATATGACAGCAAATAATTTATACTAACTGGTATATCCTAAACAATCACTCGAGACTACCTTATAAATGATACAAGTGTGGAAACTTATATGTCCTAATTTGATACTCTGTAACGAATACCTTTCAACTTCACTTTCCTGAATGACCATCACATATGTGCACACTGCACACCCACTGTGACCTTCATAATTCCGTCGTACTACCCAGTAGCGAATCACTACACTACACATTTCCTCACATTCACTACACTAACATGTAAAAGCAAAATATTACAAGATCTATAAATTGTTTTAGAAGGAGTATCGTATTGGAAGTTGAATAATATTCTAGGAGCCCTTTTTTGCAATACTTCTAATCCATATAAAGTTTTCTTGCTACATCTTCCCCATATTATATCCATGTACTGCAAATGAGTATGTACCATGGTATAATATATACTGCTTAGTAGTTTTCTAGGAACACTGTACTTTAATCTTGATAATACTCCTATGATTGGAGTTATTCTCTTTTTATAATCTCAATTTGTTCATTCCATATAATGTTATGGTCAATAATTAACCCTAAGTATATTGCAATAATTACTCTATTGTTGATAGTATTGCCTAATTGTATAAAATTATTGAGAATAGGCCTATGGCTGGACTGATATATGATCATATAATTTGTTTTTGACAAGTTAATAGTTAGCTTATTTTTGGTAAACCATGATGATATAATATTTAGATCATACTGAATTTGAGTGAGTATTGAGTATATAGTTCTTCCCGTATAAAATAAGTTAGTGTCATCAGCAAATAGAGTAACACTTCTATTTAAATTTAACTGTCCAATATAATTTATATAGATAATAAACAATAGTGGACCTAAGAAAGAGCCTTGAGGCACACCGTACTCACGAGTATTTTCATAACTTTATTTTGTAGGCTAACAAACTATTTTCTGTTGCTCAGGTAGCTATGAAACCATTTCAGTTCTATACCACGAATCCCTGCTTTTTCCAATTTGTATAGTAAATAACAACAATAATTTTTAAAACGTATCTATATAATTAAAGAGTTCCTATTGTGTTTAAAGTCCACTACATATTATACTTATAATACAGAATGAATCTCTGTAAATATAGCTAGCACCATAAAAGAATAGACGAATCTTGTTAGAAAAATGATTAACTTTTAGTGATACCTTCTGAATTTAACCATACTAGTTAAGTACCTTGCATACAGAATACAGTAGGTATGTATATACATATATACTTACATATATAGGTATAGTCAATAAAATTGCAATTGTGTGGAATGTGTCTTGTGATTTATAAAATTATAATTTATTATTAAGCTTTTTTAATTCCTTGAACAACAGCGTAACTTCAAATGAGATACACAATAATATGCCGCAGTAAAGATGTGTGTGCATAATGTGAAATGTAGATTAATCTAAAACTTGATAAGATGATTCATCTACATAATCAAAACTTGACGTTTTAATTTTAGGTTAGGTAAGTTATGATGTAAAGCTTACCTTTAGAAAACCTTGTTTTATCGAATCAATTTCTCTGTAGGTAATGTTTAATTGGTAGGTTAAAGCATATTTTTTTTCCATTCAAGTAAATAACAATGTCGTAACATTAACAATATTACATATATTATGCTAATCTGTCACATGCACGAATATACGATAGTTAGCAATAGGACACTATTCACACTTTGTTGAGTTTCTCATTTTCGAATGTATCTCCGACATTTCCTTTTCATCCTTTCTATTGTTTAGATCATTCAATACCTTTAAGGCTGCGCTACAATGAGTTTAAGGCCACATTTAACTGTCAATGTGTAATGTATTCTGTCAAACTCTATTGAAAACTGATTTTACATATAATAAAGGATAATTTAAGAAAACGCAAGTTATATGTCTAGTTAATAAAAAAAATAATTAGATATCTCACTTTGCTTGGTTTCTTGCCTAATATACACACTTATAATATTAAACCTTTCATAAAGCTATGCACTGCACTTTTAGCTACATTGTGTTCAATAAAAACTTTAACAATAATTTCATTGGTCCGTTAAAAAAAATTGAACATCTCAGCCCATCTAGGCCTTCCAGCCAACGTCATACAATCATTTATTAACACGACAAACTGGATAACCCAAATACAGGTAAAATTTAAATTAATTTCATGGTGGTAAAACAGGAGGTAGGACAAGCCTGGCAGTTGAAGGGTTTATCAAGATGCATTGTTGTATTAAAAAGTTTGACAGTGAAAGAATAGATATTTATAAATCCTACACTTAATCATGAGACACAAACATTGACTAAACAAACATTGCAGCTTTGGAAAAAAGTTGCATTGTGTCCAGCGACCTGGAAAACTGGATTGGATTGGTCAGTGAAAAGTAAGGAAATTTCATCATTTTCCTGAAATTTTCACACATCGTATTCACTAAAAATATAGGTAGTCTAACATTTATTTACAATAATCAAACTAAAATTTTCTTACACACACTGTGAATTTCTTTTGACACAGCTTAGCATACTAATCTTAACTCTCAAGGTCAACATGTGATTCACATGTCATATTTTCACCCCCCTTATAGCAAATCTTTAGCCCAAGTGGTGACATGTGTGAGAATTTGATTATATTATAGGAAGAAGAAACTAAAAATAATGTGTGTCGCAACAATTTTAAACTATTTGCTTAATCTTTAAATGTCTCAATATGACCTCACTGAAATGTAACTTCCCACATAATAGGCTAACTGTTATGCATGCGGTTTGCATATAATACAGTACTATTGGTTGGTGGGGATAGCAGCACCGTTCCTATATGCCTGGAAACAGAAGCTGTCTGAAGGGAGGTGTAGATAGCAGCACTGTTCCTATTTGTTTGGGAACAGAAGCTGTGTGAAGGGAGGTGTAGATAGCAGCACAGTTACTATTTATTTGGTAACAGAAGCTGTATGAAAGGAGATGTAGATAGCAGCACTGTTCCTATTTGGCTGGAAACAGAAGCTGTGTGAAGAGAGTTGTAGATAGCAGCACTGTTTTGATATGCCTGGAAACAGAAGCTGTGTGAAAAGAGTTGTAGATAGCAGCACTGTTTTGATATGGCTGGAAACAGAAGCTGTGTTAAGGGAGGTGTAGATAGCAGCACTGTTTTGATATGGCTGGAAATAAAAGCTGTGACAAGGGAGGTGTAGATAGCAGCACTGTTTTGATATGGCTGGAAACAGAAGTTGTGTCAAGGGAGGTGTAGATAGCAGCACTGTTCCTATTTGTTTGGAAACAGAAGCTGTGTTAAAAGAGGTGTAGATAACAGCACTGTTTGATATGGCTGGAAACAGAAGCTGTGTCAAGGGAGGTGTAGATAGCAGCACTGTTTCTATTTGTTTGGGAACAGAAGCTGTGTGAAGGGAGATGTAGATAGCAGCACTTTTCCTATTTGGCTGGAAACAGAGGCTGTGTCAAGGGAGGTGTAGATAGCAGCACTGTTCCTATTTGTTTGGGAACAGAAGCTGTGTCAAGGGAGGTGTAGATAGCAGCACTGTTCCTATTTGTTTGGGAACAGAGGCTGTGTGAAGGGAGTTGTAGATAGCAGCACTGTTCCTATTTGTTTGGAAACAGAAGCTTTGTGAAGTGAGTTGTAGATAGCAGCACTGTTTCTATTTGTTTGGAAACAGAAGCTGTGTTAAAAGAGGTGTAGATAGCAGCACTGTTTTGATATGGCTGGAAACAGAAGCTGTTTTAAGAGATGTGTAGATAGCAGAACTGTTCCTATTTGTTTGGGAACAGAAGCTGTGTCAAGGGAGGTGTAGATAGCAGCACTGTTTTGATATGGCTGGAAACAGAAGCTGTGTGAAGGGAGGTGTAGATAGCAGCACTGTTCCTATTTGTTTGGAAACAGAAGCTGTGTGAAGGGAGTTGTAGATAGCAGCACTGTTCCTATTTGTTTGGAAACAGAAGCTTTGTGAAGGGAGTTTTAGATAGCAGCACTGTTCCTATTTGTTTGGGAACAGAAGCTTTGTGAAGGGAGTTGTAGATAGCAGCACTGTTCCTATTTGTTTGGGAACAGAAGCTGTGTGAAGGGAGGTGTAGATAGCAGCACTGTTTTGATATGGCTGGAAACAGAAGCTGTGTGAAGGGAGATGTAGATAGCAACACTGTTCCTATTTGTTTGGGAACAGAAGCTTTGTGAAGGGAGATGTAGATAGCAACACTGTTTTGATATGGCTGGAAACAGAAGCTGTGTGAAGGGAGATGTAGATAGCAGCACTGTTCCTATTCGGCTGGAAACAGAAGCTGTGTCAAGGGATCTGTAGCTACATGAGACAAACCCATACTGAAAATTACTTACGCTCAGATTCTGTATCATCTGGCCTGTAATGCCGCCATTTGAGGCCGGCTAATCTCGACTCTTAGTGTATATCTCTATACTTTACCTCAATAGCCCACCTAATGTGAACATTTATGTCAATCTCCTTGTCATATATAAAGAAATTTCTCCCTTGGATGATATTAATTTCATCCTATTTATCACATTATTTAAACAATTAATTATTAATCAAACTAAAGATAACTTGTGCACTGCACACAATGAGCACATTCTCTGGGCTGCTTTTAAATTTATATTTGAAGGCAGAGAGTGAAAAGATTTGCAATTCACAACATTTTATCCCCCCCCCCTCCCCTTTTTCCACCTTATTCTCCTCCCTGTAAACTGGTCAGCCAACTACCACATAGTAGGTGACCTGGCGGTCTAGGGGTAAGGTGTCAGACTTCTGTGCTGGAGGTCCAGGGTTCAATCCTCGGTCCCGGCACATATTTATCTGATTACCAAACCCTTCCTTCACCTCTGACAAGACATCTTGTGAATG
>CABEEJ010004366.1:0-24801 GCA_901482245.1 Timema douglasi
CATATATACTAAGTTTTAGCCTGATCAGTAAAATGATGTCGGCTTTAGTTCTGGATGTAGACACACAGGCAGACAGCATCGCAAACCAACACCGTTTAGGGAGAAGGGGAGGGTTGACAATTATCAACATTTGGATCTTTCTTACGAGCAAAGTACTTTTCTTTTCAAGGTGTTGAGAGAAAGTAAAAAGTGTATATTTACGTAAAAATGAGCCCAAAGCATAGTCTTATATGCTTCAATAGTGCAGGCACATTTCTATACATTCTTAAAACTACTTTCATTAAAGGCTCAATGACATTATGGAGTAAAATAATCACAATTTAAGATGCAAAAAGTAGTAAATATTACATTGGCCACTTATGTAAGTTTTGAGTTTATACAGTCGCACCTAGCGATCCCAACATTGAGGGAGTAAAGCCTCGAAAAGGAGTGCAACATTTTTAACCTAGGGGCTGTGGCTCTGTTCTTTCCTTCTCTGTGACCTAGGTAAATAAATGTAATAGGTTAAGTACCTATACTAAAAAAAAATCCTGCATTAACTTCTCTGGTAGAAAAGAGAAGTCTTTTGTCTGGAGTAGGGATTTAAAAATTGATCTTAATGTATATTATAGCTAAAATTATTATTTTTTTATTTACTAATACTTATTTTACTTTTAAAATATTTTTTTATTAATTACTAACAATTGATTTTTATAAACATAGTGAAATTTTAGAGTTATATATTTATTAAACTCGGGCTTGTTGACTTAATACTTGGGTGTGTTCTAAAATACTCGTTAAAACTCAACTTGAATTAAAAATACTTAAGTTTACAGACCTCTAACTTGATTTAGATTCCAGGTTTAAAACTTAAAATTGAGAATTCAAGTTTCAAGCAAGGTCAACATTATGAGTTTGAACCAGCGAAGATTGTTCTAAACAAGGTAACTAGAACATTTAGGTCATGTCAAGTTGTGTCCATTTACCAAAGTCTGAGAGATAAAATTAGTTTGATTATTGATTAGTTTGTTCCTGGCAGTAACCATAAGAATAGATTGTATTGAGGTAAGAATTTAACATTCCAAGGCTTAAAGTGTTTGTTCTTTTCCTATAAATGGTTTGAAGTATTTTCATCTTATGAAATTCTATTGCCACATACATATAAAAATATAAAAGATTAAATTTTTAAAGGATTTCTTTATGTTAATAATAGGACTTTTAAATTATTTGGGCGGCAGCCCTGGTCTATGCAGTTAACAAAAAAACTGTAGGCCTCAAATTTCACAATTAAAACATAACAAAACACATAGTCATGAAATTTTCGGGGAACATTAGTCCCCGTCTTAAGCAGAAGAGAGTAATTATTATAATCAAATAAACACTTTAATACCTTAACTAAGCATTCAGCCAATATAAAAAAGCCATTTACCCAAAACTATTTCTTTTCTGGTCAATAATAAGTTATTTCAATGAGAAAACTTCAGTCTTCATAGCTGTACTTAAGACTATTACCTACAAAGCTATTTTAAACATATTGTTTGAAAAATAAGAACAGTAAAAAAATAAACTGGGAGTAATTGAGTATCATGATACTGTACAGTATAAAATTACAACCTGCAATAATGTTTCACTTAAACCATTTAATGACTTTAGTTTAAAACAACATAACTCACGTCAATTTAAAATTAAAAACAATCAACAATTTATTTAATTAGTAGAATAGAGAGAACAAAATTTAGTCTAGAAAGTAGAAGATTTTCTCTTAAGAATGCTACTTTGAGTCTATCAAAAAATTAAATTATAATTTTAAAAACTATTAACTACTAACTGGCACTTTTTTTTTAATATATAAAAACAATAAAGTAGTTATCTCCAAATTAACCAACATGTTATATACAATATATCTCCCTATATAAATCATTTTTATTATAATAAATTATTAATTTTGTATCAATACTATTTTTTTAATTTTTCTCAATAGCACTTATTTTTACCTTGCTTTGATACAAAACAATTGAATTTTTTTAAATGACATAGCACAATTTAGTGTTTCTCTATTCTACTTTATAGTACTTTTTTTTAAATACGGCGTCTAATTCCCATTTGGGTTATATGCTTATGTACTAATTACACTAATGTGTTGGTTATCAGGAAGGTTTAATTTAGAGGAAGTGCACCCACATTTGTGTGGAAAGAGAGGAAAACCATTTAGGAAAAACCACCCTCAGTGTACCCGACCAGGATTGAACCCAGATCTCCCTATCTCCGGCGGTCTAGTCTAACACAATAGTAGCGCATTAGACCATGTGGCCACCGAACCAGGTAGCACAATATTGGTTGTAACATCAGTATTACTTGTTTAAAAACTAAACTATGTAGAATTACAAGAATATAAGTTAATTAATATTTTCAACCTAACAAGATTCAGATCGAGGTTTAAGGCAGTGATTTGCATAGGCGTAGCCAGGGGGGTGCGCAGGGGTGCCGCTGCACCCCCAATGATGCTGTTAAAAAAATCAAAAAGGTAGCAGAAAGGAAAATGTGAAACACAACATACCTTTGTTGGTAGCACTGTGAAGCTGTGTTACGTTTGTAGTTGAGTCTATGCATCGTGTGGGAGCAGTGATTTACCTTGAGTTCCATACTCCAGGGAAGAAGGGCGAGTCGTGATTTAATGCAATTTAATGGCTTATGGTGGTTGATTGAACAAGAGTACAGGCAAGATGTAAGCAGATCAATGGCTCCATTATGTATGTGCATTGCTACATACAATGTCTGAATCAAACGATGGTCAGTGCTTGTGCATCACACAAAAATAGCCCCTTTATTTTAAATTATATTTGGTATCATCCAGCTTAATTAGAATTTTATTTAAAACTGCTCAAATTGACAAAGTGTGTTTGATGAGCTGGTTATTTCAAACTGAAAATTTGTAAGTCTTTGTTGACACAAGGTGGAGCTGCAGCGCTGAGATTGTTCACAAACTATTAATGGCAGTTACTGAAGCAATAAAAAAAACTGTTGAAGATATTGTTCATTCACGGGAGGAGTTTACCTGGGAAAGGTCTTTTTTCTTACCAATATCCTACTATATAATAGATTTCTGGTAGGGAAAAAAGTCCTTTCCCAGGTAAACTCCTACCGTGAACGAACTTTACAACTGAAGCTTGAGTAAAAGACAGAGACAGTGGAATATTGCTGCATGTTCAACTTTACAGTAAGTTTATAAATAAATGAGCCAATCCTTCAAATGCTGCTTAAAACCAGTAAAACCCTTCAGTCCTCAACCATCAATCTTTGTTAAGCCATGAAGCTTTATTTGAAATAAGACACGATGAATAAATTTTTTAGATAAAATATATTAAATCTTAAGGCTTTGAAAAAAAATAATAATCTGAATTTGATGTTGGAAACAAGAAAAGACAAGTGTCTGTATTTTTTTATGAAAATCCTGACACAGGTTGCTACTATCAATACCAAGAAAGACAAAATCAAATTATTCCCTTACTACCCTGTATTAGACACACTTTTAAAAGGGTTGAGCTCAAGGTTTTTAAAGGAGACAAAAAGAGTATCAGCAGTATAGGGAAAATCATGAAACGCAAATTTGATGGATGTAAGGGTAATCAGCAGTGTAGGGAAAATCATGACATGGAAACTTGACAGCTGCAAAGTAAATGGCATCAAGCTCTTGAGTATAACTTCAATTTAAATACCTTGGAATTGGAAACTGAAGTAAGGCCGCTGAGAACTAAGAGGGTGCATACTTCCCACCTACTAATGTACATGACTGGCTAAAGTGGTTGACAGAGTTCGACAGGGGTAAAACTTACTAAAAATGTACTTGTCTCCTTCAGAAGTTTTCTGTCATTCCAGTTACAATCTGTTTGTGTGAAAGGAGTGTCTCAAAAACTACCATTGTAAAATCAAATCTGTGCTCGACAATGAAGCAAGAAAGACTATTTATTCTCTGATGGTCCCATTTATTGAGCAGAACTTAGCTATAAAAAAGAATTGAAGATGTTATTGATGACATTAAAAAGATAGCCCCTTTTAATGAGAGAATAGCACTGAAAATATTTACACTATTTTACTACCCAATTGTAGTGCATATAATAATGTTACTGACAAAGGAATTTCTTAATCTCATTAATAAATCTTCAATTTCGATTTCTATATGATAAAAATGTATATTTTTGCTAAAAAAAATTGGAATTGATATTGTTAAATTATTGCATAGATTCTGAGGCTAGATGTTGTCTTGTTATTGAAATAGATGTGACATTTTTTAGACCACACCCCCATTGTCAGTGTGCTGGCTATGCTTATGGTACTTTGTACAACTTTTTTACATATTTAAAATAGTCTACTTTAAAATTTGGGCCGGTGTTGACATGGGATTCTTTTATATAAAATAAATCTTGGCACTTCAGTGGGAAAACTCAAACACCTACTCGCTTCTTAGTCTCAATGCTTGGCTTAACGCAGTCATTTGTATTTCCTTACATTTTGCACAGACAAACACATCAGGGATACTACTCTTCCGAACTTTAGCACAAGAAAGATGAACCCAAGTTAAACATTTGCTGCACTCTATCATGGGTCGGCCAGCAAATGGCTTTGTACAGTAACATGTGACCAAATCATATGACCCTTCATCTGAAACCAAACAAGATAATAACCCCATAAATAATGTCAAATATAAATAAAACATTATAAAATGAAATATTGTCTAATAGCTTAGATTATTATTATTATTAGCACCGCGTCTTACTACCCGTTCGGGTTATACGCACTTACGCTAATGTGTAGGGTGATTGTGAGATGAAATGGAGGACCTACAGTTTAACGTGGAATCCGAACCACGGTGGAGGCCTGGCATTCCACACATTCACAAGATGTCTTCTCAGAGGTGAAGGAAGGGTTTGGTAATCAGATAAATCTGTGCCGGGACCGAGGATTGAACCTCGGCCGCCAGCACAGAAGTCTGACACCTTACCCCTAGACCGCCAGGTCACCAATAGCTTAGAAATACTTGTATATAATATAAATTAATGTAAAGTAAGTGATAGTCAAGAAAGAAAGATATGCTATGGATAGAAGTCCCCTTAAAGTGTAAGAAGTGCTGTATAGGGTGTACTTTGTACCTATTGTTACATATGCAGCATAAACATGGCCAATGAATTTAAGAGAGACTAGGAAAGTGGAGGCCATGGAAATGAAGTTTGTAATGAGCATGTTAGTTGTCACAAGAAACATGTTAAGGAAAGAAATCATCTGGAAAAGAATGGGAGTACAGGTAATATGTGAAATAGTAGAGGAAGCAAAGCTGAGATGGTATGCTCGTGTAATGAGGATGGAAAAGGAAAGAATACCAAAGAGAATGACGGAAGTAAAGTATTTAAGAAAAATACCTAAAGTACAAGTGAGAAGAGAAGAATAAAATCGAAGAAGACAACTTTAAAAGGATAGTTAGGTTAGGCCTAGACAGGGACAAGCCCACTTCTCTCTTCATTTCTTCTTACACTTTTCATGCTTCCAACTTCTTTTCCCTTTCACAGTTGCACATTGTTTTTAATTTTTTGTAAATATTCCTTTATTGTATATAGTTTATTTTTCAAATCCTTCAAGCACATAGTCCCATATATCTTTATTTGTGTTTATGTGTTATTTGCATATGTGTTCCTTATAAGAGGAATTTATCTGAAAATTTAAAAATAATGTGTAACTGTGAAAGGGAAAAAAAGTTGGAAGTGTGAAAAGTGTAAGAATAAATGGAGAGAAGTGGGCTTGTTCCTAGCTAGGCCTAACCTAACTAACCTTTCAGGTTGGCTTCCTTTACTATCATTTACTTTACACAAGTGTACAAATAAAACATTATGGTATTTTACCTGTGTGCACAACATCTAGAACAATGGTTCTCAAACTTTTTTTTTGTTCATGGTACACTGAACATGCAAGTTGGTAACACTACAGGAAACTCGGGCATGTGCATGGTCGGAAAGACTTCTATCCGTTGAACAAGAAGTGTGTGTGTGTGTGTGTGTGTGTGCACGCACGTGTGTGAGAAAAATTAAAAATCAAATAATTTAGACTCTCATTAAGAACTCTGCCTATTAGGACANCTTTAGTCAACCAAGAATTGATCTTTTGGGTATAAAACGTCAATATTCTCATTAATTACTACACTTGGACTGTCAACCATTACATTATCTGCAAAATAAATATCTTAAGGGTTTCAAATATTTGTCTCTTATTTAAAGGAAAAGTTGTGTAACAATTGGATGCTACAGATTGTGGACTCCAAGCTAACCAACCAATCCCCTACACATAATAGCCCTATCATAGCCTCCTCAGTACTGTATTATCTTTTTATTTTCCATCACTCATATTTCTATTTTCTCTTGGTATAATATGACATTCGCCTCAAGAGAGATGGACGTCACTAAACAATCCTACCAAAATAGATGTTGTGGCCATTGCCGTGGCTATTGAACGAATGGCCGACAAGGTTATGAAGTCTGGTGTACGCATGACTGCATGGATGAAGCCTACATGTGCACCCTTGCTCAGAAAAGGATTAAACCAACCAAACTTGTGACCTGGCACAGCTAACAAAAATTGAACTGTAGCTAGGTGCGGAAGGCTCCATGTACTTCAACTCGCTTAGCCCTGGTTGAATCATTATGCTGTCATGTGGAAACCTCCCACTACCTATATCCCTAAACCAGATGCACAGAGGTTATATCTTTGGTCTAACTACAGACGACAGACTACACTCAGCGACTCTAGACAACTAACTTGACAACACTCACTAGGTAGAAGGCCGTGGAAGAAGACGTTCCGACGAGAGATGGTGTTTCCGAGGATAATGAAGGTTGAATATGTCTTAACAGCCTTAGTTCATTGTTTCTAGCCAACATAAGGCAGGCTGGTGTGGGTAGCCTTATAACTGGCCTTTCATTATTTGTATTGAACACTAAACGGAAGTAGGTCACCGGTGTGGGCAATAATCTGTGTTATTATTTAGTTTGTTAGTATGTTCATGTTAATTGAGGAAGGAATTTAATCTGATTTTAAAATGTGTATTAAGATATTCGAATTAAATGAGGGCCTTTAAGACAATAATGTCTTGTTTAGTTGTGAGTGTATTTATTGGCGGGGAATGCGAGGATTTTGCATTATGATTTCCCCTTTGTAGTATACTGTTAAAGTAAAGTTAACATTCAACTATTATAATTTTCGTCAGTTGTATTCAGTTTTGTGTGAGTCACTGAGTTTAGTGACGTTATGTATGTTAGCATTCTATGAGTCGTAGTAAGGTGTGACTGGCAGGTAAATGTTTTGTTGTTTCTCAATCAGATATTATGTTAAAGAATTAATTATTTTAAATTTAATTGTATTTAGTTTTAGTCATTTACTTGTCTAAAGAGAAGACTAAACTAGGTGTCCAAATTAATTATTATTTTTGACTCTTAATAGTTTAAACGTGTCTAAAATACAGTATTTAAGGTATTTAATTTTGTTTCATCAAGATAGCCCCTTGAATATAAGCGTGAAAGGGCCCAATTTGGATGTCTTCGGGATGTAGATGTAATTAGTGTGAATTTACACTTACTGTGGGTAGGACCTTTATGGCACTCTTTTTTCCTACTGTCTCATATAGAGAGTATTTAATGGATATTTTGTGTTGTATGTAGGAGAAAAGCGTGTAAGTCTTGTGCTCCATTTGTTTGTGATTTGTGTGTTTAGCCCAAACTTTAAGGCTCATTTGTTTCAGTAAATTAACTTTTTTTTTTACGAATTTTTTCTTTCTGCTTTGAATTAGTGTAATATTTTTCTCGTTTACCCTATGTATGTTGTAGCCTTCCTATTTCCTAATCAGTGACCTTAAACTAAGGATACCCTATAATTGAATGAAACTATGTTCAATTTTTTTTTTATCGATTATAACACAATGCTTAGATTTTGCGACTCTCCAAGTGAATTTTGTGGCTCACCCTTTGAGAACCACTGATATAGTGTATGGTTGTACATATATTTCCACTATTGTACAGAAAAAATTCCCTCACTGGCCAACTCTAACACTTTTAAATGCAATATTTGGGTAAAAGTGTGCACATAAACATTGTCTAAAATAAATATTGTATATATCTGAAATGTTATCGGTTCATTGGATATTTGGGCTAGCAGATACTTACTTGCTTATTTAATCTATAGCATTAGGAACTCGGTGACCTGGCGGTCTAGGGGTAAGGTGTCAGCCTTCTGTGCTGGCGGCTGGGGTTCAATCCTCGGTCCCGGCACAGATTTATCTGATTACCAAACCCTTCCTTCACCTCTGACAAGACATCTTGTGAATGTGAGGAATGCCAGGCCTCCACCGTGGTTCGGATTCCACGTTAAACTGTAGGTCCTCCATTTCATCTCACAATCACCCTACCATTACACATTAGCGTAAGTGTGTATAACCCGAACGGGTAGTAAGACGCGGTGCTAATAATAATAATAATAATAATTAGGAACTCGAACGTGCATTGCTGCACTTACAAAAGTATGCCACATATCGCTATCTTGAGTTCTATCCACTCCACCTCATTCTACACTATCTCCATCTTTAGCTAATTCCTTCCAGTACATCTCATTACACCCTATACCTATCTTGAGCTAGTTCTTTCCAGTCTGCCTCATTACACCCTATTTCTTTAAGGTTCATTCTAATGTTATCCTCCCATCTGTGGCCTAGATCTTTCAAATAGTCTCTTCCCATTGGGGTTACAGTTAATACCCTACACACTGTTCTAAATTCTCCTATTTGCGCTGCATGTACTGCCTACCATAATTTACAAGACTTGATTATCCTGACAATGTCTTATGATTAGCAGAGGTTATGTAACTCATCATTATGTAACCTCATCCACTCCCCAGTAGCCCCATCTCTTTTTAAACCAAATATATTCCTAAGAACTTCGTTTTCAAATACCCTAATTTTTTTTTCATCGTCTAAGCTAAAAGACCACGTTATACACCCATAGAGAACGAGTAAATTTATTGTTTTATAATATTGTGAGATGTATATTCCTGGACAACAGGCGATATGTTAACAACTTACAGACCAAGTAATTACATGTATTTCCCCGACAGTATTCTTTTCCTAATTTCCAATCTAATATCATTATTGATAGTTAAAATTATTCCTAAATAAATAAAGTCAGAAAAAAGGATTAAAAAACCAATTTACATTACTACCAGCCATTTCTTTAATTTAAGAGGAAATGAATGGTGATTTTTGTTTTATCATCACCTACCAGTGTCTATGTCTGAATAGTTCTTACCAGAGTCCGTGTCAGAAGATTTCCTATCATCTTCTGTGGCACTGCTAATGGCAGACTCTGATTTCACACTATTGGGACTACTTTCATCATCTCCTATGGAATTTTCAGTTTTTTCTACAACTACCTAGAAATAAGACAATCAATAAAATGAAATTAATATTACTACATGGTCATGTAATATTCCCATTTTTATGATAAAATATCATTTTTTAAATGTGTTCCAGTAGTAACACTATAAAAACTACTTCAAAATATGTCCAGTCTCTGAACTGTATATACTTAATAATGTAAATTAGTTTTTGTGTGATAATTTGTCCAACCTAGATAGTTTTGATATAGTTCTGTATTTATATTGGTTTTGTTTTTGTCGTTTGTTCTTTGGACATTTCCCGCAGTTTTTGAGGGTTTCTCTCCATTTGTGAGAGGGAAGGGGAGGGGTAAGGAAGGTTGTTTGTCTTTGGCGAGAGTGTAGTGCAGTTCAGCGCGGTATTCAGTACACAGGTGTCTGCCATAATGGGTGCACTAATAGCTGCACAAATCGTCCGTGTGTGAGTCAGATGTTACAGGCCCTAAAGTGGCCTCCTTTCTCAAGAAACCACAACAAGAGTTCAAGAGACACCACTGAATTAGCAACTTGTTTCCCATTCCTTCCCACTCTAACCCGGAAAACCCCAAATTGGACGAGGTAAGCTATTCCTATTGCAAATACAGTCCACTTTCCTTGCTTTCGCTGGTTATTTTATTGTTTGTTGACTGAAACAAACAAAATATATGACATTAATATATTAACTATATCGCAATATTTGGTAGTTAGCACAAAGAAATAAATTTTTCAATTTTTAAACTTTTACTGCAAAGTAGCTTGATATTTCAGTTTGCTCAAGTGGCAATATCACGTTAAATACAATCACAATCAATTTTAGCACTATGAAAACTTACTCTATTTCATGTTTGAAGCAAAAAAATACTATAGTAAAGAAATTATAAACAGAGTGTTTTGAGTTTATATTTGGCCTTCAATGTTGTGGTGTATTTATTTCTATACATTATGAGAGACTTACATTATTACAACTTATACAAACATTGGCACTATTTTTGCCGACAAAATGTAACATTTTTAATTCCTTACAATATATTTCTGTACATATACGGCCACTTTATTTTGATCATATTTAAGTTGATAACTAGAAAAAAAACCTTTTCCTTTGCTTTCCAAACAACATTTTTCAAATGCCAGTAAATTACCCTTTTTCCAGTTTTTCTTTATGAAAGATATTTTTTTGGTTTATTACATTTATCACATATTTTGAAAAGAATGCTATAGCTACTAAACATTTAACATTATTTTGTGTAATATGGTTTCCAAACCAAGCATTTAAATCTTCTGATTTCTGCTATTTAAAAGAAAAATTAAACTTCCTAACATTTGCCAGTTTCCCTGATATTAAAAGTTCCATGACTTTACATATTTTCCTTGGCTGTAACCACCATGAACTAGCAAATTCAATAAACGGAAAAATGTTTACCTCTTCTGTTTTCGTTTCATCATAGTTCACATAATCCAAAATGTATTGGCAAAACAGGAGAAAGTCTTCTGCTGTACGTGGACGTTTAGGCTGAGGCAATGTACCCTAAAAAAGAATACAATTTGGAAATGTTATTAATGTAATGTACATATTGTAAGTTTATATAAATGTTTGAATTCTTTTTTTTAACAACTATAATGCATATACAAAATGGCTAAACCGAGAAATGTAAGACTTCCCAATAGTTTTTATTTGGATTAAAAATGCATTAGGGAAGCCAAAAAAAATGTAAATAGCTAACAATATAGAATTGTTTACAATATAAATACAAAAATAAGTAGCATTAATATTAGGGGTGGTCGGGCAGCAAATATTTGTATTGGACGGGCATTTCATTTTACAAACTTTGTCACAGATCTAAAATATTTCAAATTACAAGTTTAACAGTCTAATTTATTTTAAAGATGTAAACAACTTTGTCACAGGCCTATTAAATTTCAAAGTAAAAGTTAAAACAATAAGATTTGATTAAAAAAAATTAAAATGGTTATTTTATGCTCAAGAATTTATAGTTAATACAGTTAATATAGTTAGTATGCATGAAACTTGGAACATACATAAATCGAATTCGAAAACGTGTTTACTTGAAGCAAAATGGCCATTTCCTATTTAATGTTCATTTGATGTGTACTTTTCTATTCATATCCTAACAAATCTGACTAATAATAATAAATTAAAGAAATGTAAAGAAAACTAATTTAAATTAGGTTTTTGAAAGCATAGGACCTAAAAATCTCAATGTGTAAATGTTGAATTTATTATGTTGTTGGCATTGATAAAGAAAATTAAATCATAGGAATCTTGATTTTGCTATGTTGTAGACTTGTAACCTGTGAGAAACGTTATAGTAGTTTTGTTGAAAACAAACATAATAATTTATGAATTAATAAAAAAAATACTTACCTTTTTTTAATATTAGTTGAATTGAAATAATTCTACTATGAATATCAGTTAAACACTTTTTTTTTTCAAAGTTTGAATTAGAGGTTAGTGCTAACATGGTATTATATACTTACCAAGTTCTTGAGATGCCTGATCGAAATTCGGGCATAAAAATACTTGCCCTAAATTCCGGGATTTTTAGATCTCCAATATACTGCCCAAAATTTTTGTTAACCGACCACCCATAAATAATATGTTTAATCACAAGTATAATAGATTAATGCAATCAATTTTAAAAAAATATGCACACCAAACAAGTTATATTCTAAGACTGAGGGCTGGCATTGTTTACTTGCTAACAGGAGGGAGCAGGCTTTTCTCCCCCCAGAAATGATGTCAATAGCGCTAGTGACATTATGACCGTAATTTATTGGAAAAATTATCAGGTGCTTATCTTAGCAAGAACAGCAATGCTTCTGTGATAAAATGTGAAAAAAGAATTATGTGTGCGACAATATTTGGAAACATTTGGAAGAAAGAAAAAAAAATGAAACGACGAAACTTTAAGTATTGCTGTATTTCCAGTATTAGTAGACACCCTGTTTATATTTCTGAACAAACACTAATATGAAATCTTAGAGAGAAATAACAAGGTCATACTGATATTAAAATAATTCTTGTGGGTAAAGAAGCAAGGGTACAGAAGATGTGCATTTGACAAACCAATGAAGTGGATTTGAATTGTAATAATAAAGAATTACAATAACTACAATTATTTAAGGAATAAAATTTTCATGTTTAAAATACCCTGAATATAAAATAAATAATAACATACCTCATGTTCTGTAGAACTTTTCTTTAGTTTTACAGCTGTAAAGAAGAAATAAACAATTAGACATTTTTGATCAACGAGACCAAGTAGCCTACTAACAACTTAATAAAATTAAAAAATTATAAAAATACTTATATTTATTGGAAATAGTTTTTTTAATTTATTCGGGATATTTTATTTAAGTGAAAAATGTAAACTAAGTATATTAATACACCTTATCACAGTTGGTAATATGTTTGCCTATGGATCCAATGGGTTTAAAGTTCAATTCCTGTCATAACAAAAAGAATTGTGAAAGTGGGTAGCCCCTTTTAACTTTCATATTGTTAATAGCTGGCCGAGTAAATTCAGAAAGTACACATTGTGTAAGCCCTTTGACCTATTTACCTCCCCCCGCCCGCCCCCCAAAGAACAGACAAAGGGTGGAGATTACATAATGATTTATTAGTAAAGGTGAAGTTTTTGAATGATTAATTAACAACTAACAAATAAACCGAGGTTGTCGTAAACATTCATATTTTGATCTAATAATAATACTTAGCACCACGACTTACTTCCCCTTTTGGGTTATACACTTAAGTACTAATTACGCTAATGAGTTAGGAATTGGGAAGGTTGAATATAGTGGAAGTGAACCCACATGTGCATGGAGGGCGGGTGTAAAACCATTTAGGGAATAGCAACTGAGATTCAAACCCTGATCTCTCCATCATTGGAAGTCCAGTCTATTACAAGAGTGATACCTTAGAAAGGCCCATCCATTGAAATAAACAAATTAGGTTGAAAAGTAAATCTAGTTGATTTACAATATAATGATTTAGAATTATAAAGCAATGAGGACAAAAAAAAAGTATGTAAAGCCTATTAGTAGAGAAAGTTTTTCTAAAAACTTGCCGTTGAAAATTTTTAGTGTTGGCCTATACACTAGTAAGAGGCTATTCAACGTTTTAAATTATTTGTTGAAAAAATAAAACAAGATTTTGTGAAATAATTATATTTAGATTAGACTTAACTGCACCTTCGCAGATGTATGGGTAAGTAAAGTGATACAGCCTATTTAATTATGATGCATAAAGTAAATGGGCCAAGGGTGGCTTGGTGGATGTTGTCAGTGTAAGCCAGGCTTCTTGACGTGATTATACTATTAAATTGTTCCTTCCCCTTTAGCAGGCACGGTCGGCCGTATAGGCAGTGAAAGCACTGCTTGCCTTCTTTAAGCAAAATAAAACCTTATTTTATGTTTACAAATATCTTTTAAATCAAAAACCTCTATGTGATAAATTTGACTGCATATTTGTTTGAGCCTCATATGTGTCAAGTGAGATTGTGGGTTTGTCCCCACCATGAGGACCTACTCAAGGCCAACTCAAATCTGATTTTACAATATTCAAGGTGACCTGGCGGTCTAGGGGTAAGGTGTTATACTTATATGCTGGTGGCCGGGGTTCAATCCTCGGTCCCGGCAAAAATTTATCTGATTACCAAACCCTTCCTTCACCTCTGACAAGACATCTTGTGAATGTGGAGAATGCCAGACCTCCACCGTGGTTCGGATTCCACGTTAAACTGTAGCTCCTTCATTTCATCTCACAATCACCCTACCATTACACATTAGCGTAAGTGCGTATAACCCGAACGAGTAGTAAGACGCGGTGCTAATAATAATAATACAATATTCAACTGGCATGAGGGATAAAAGGGAGGGAAAAAAGGTTAAGGTACATCTGTGTCAGTAAAGGCAAAATAAGCAAAATTTGAACTGCCTCTCACTAACATTCCATTTTTCAGCCAAATTCTTTTTGTCAATATTGGTGTAGGCACAGTGTCAATTTTACATCAACTGTGTATTCAGGATTGCTCTAACAGGTCTTGGTTCACATTATTCAATTTTTTAATATTTTATTTCCTGTGCCATATTTATATTAACTACTTGAATAAATTTATGTATTCAACATGGTAATTAAATAAATGTTATTCCTCTAAACTTATTTAAAGCCCAGAGATAAAAACAAACCTTGGAACATTTTTATCTTCAACCCCACATCCAAAGCTGCTTGCCCAGCTCAGGAGGCTACTGCCATTTAGTATCAAACTTGCCGTTGAAAGCCAATGCACCAACACTTTATCACTTTATTAATGTGTGTGTATTTGGTCAAACAAATATATGAAAGAGGGATGCGCAGAAGAGACAGTATGCCAGAAAAGATTTGTCAAGCAGAGCTAAATCTGGTAGCAATATTGAATGTAATGAGCGTGGTTTCTCACGCTTTCTCCACACAAATTCGGGTACACTTCCTTCTAATTAAAGTTGCCTTATCCCAGCCCATTAATGTAATTAGTTTATAAGTGTATAACCCAAATGGATAGTTAAGATGCAGTGCTAAAAAGAAAGAAAAAATAAGTCCATAAATTGAGCTAGATCTTGTAGAAACAGGTCCTAGCTACAACCATGTCTGAGACCTACTTAAAGTGACAAATAAAATCCAGTAATTTGCTTATCATTGTGTTACACCGTATGCCCTAATGGTATTGCAAACAAGATAGTAGGAAACTGTCAAAGAACTACACAACATGCAGAATACTGTGTTTGTCACAGTGTTAAACTATTGACATAGTTAAACATGTCATGTCTAGATGAAACAACAATCAAATTTTGGGTACAATTTGGTTATGTTACACACATTTCATTAAGATTGCATGATTAAATCTGTGACCTACAAACAAATCCAATAAGCAATAGCTGTTTGGGAGATATTACCTATCATATAAAGCATGTTATATTTTTTCTAATCAAAATATCAATAATCAATCATCAATTAACAATCTCTCAAACTAAATATATTGTTATTTTATAAGGCCGCAAAAACCACGGGTACACGTCATATTTATTCTTTTTTTTTGTAACCAACCCAACTCTTGTGGGGGAAAAAAATAAAAATTAACGTGCTCTAAAGATATGACACATTAGGCCTACAACTGAATCCAAAACCGCTCAGACTTTACACATAGTATCTAGATGGCATTAATTTTAAAATCAACCACTTATTATGATTTTTACCCAGCTAACATAACCTAGCTTTCCACACACACACACACACACGTATTAAAATTTTGATTAGTATTCCTATTTAATAAACAATTTGAAATCTCACATGATACTATTGTGATGTCATTGAGTTTGATATGTGCAGTAACTAATGAGCCAAAAATCAAAATTGTGAGTTCGTAAATAGAGCTCATTCACCATAGGAATGGTGGTAACTGACAACCAGCATAAGATAAGAAAATTGTTAAAAGATAAACACAATTTTTTTTTTAAATTGGTCATTGTAAAGGTTTTGAAAGCCAAAAGTAACAACAAATCAATATATGGTCTTGAAGATCATATAGTTTAGTGAATTGATGCATGAGAGTAGATCTGGTAACTAAAGCTAGCTGTCAGTTACCATCACTCCTTCGTTAGCCTAAATACAACTAAATATACAATGCTAGATTAAAGAAAATTGTTAAAGTTCTACCAGCCATATTTCTTTAAATATATAGCTCTGAAGTAACCATTACAAATTATAAAATCTCCACTTTTAAACATAAAGTAGGAAACATTGGTTTAACTAATTTTACCTACATCTAAGGTTCAATTAACATAGCCGTTACCCGCTTTGGTAGCCGCATGGTTTGAGGCATCACTCTCGCAATAAACTTAGATAGCCGATGATGGGGGTATTAGAGTTTGATCGCAGTCGGGTGCACTGAGGATATTAATTTCTTTCTAAATGGTTTTCCATACAAATATGGGTACAGTTCTTCTAAATTAAACCTTCCTCGTCCCTAGCATATTAGAGTAATTAGTACATAGCCATATAGCCCCAAAAGGTAGTAAGACGCGGTGCTAAAAAAAATTGTTTTCACAATATGGTTGTATCAACAGCACCATTTTGTACAAAGCATCCATCACTAATTTTAATTGAGAAAAAAATCATATTTAATGTGTAAGAAACTGGTTGAATGGCCTGTATGTTTCTTGGTCCTATAATAGTGGATTTATCATATAGCAGTATTATATATTTATATTATTTATCTTTAGCACCATGTCTTACTACCCATTCGAGTTGTATGCCTATATATTAATTACACGAATGGGACAAGCAATTATACAATACAAGAAATAAGCACAACTTCTCCCTAACACCACACCATCTTAGTCTGTATGAAAAGAAGCCATGTACAGAGGAGAAGCTTATTTTTACATTCTTCTGGGCTATCTTAAGGGCTTGGTCAATGGTCGTTGGAAGTGAAAAGTCGCATCAGCACCAGCCCATAATTTACAGTATCAGAAGAAACCAATTGAGTTATTATACTTTGTCTTTGGCGGATCAGTCCGCCCACAGTGTTGCCAGAGCTATCAGCACTTAAGAGCCCACCCCCTTTCTCTTCACCAATCCAAAGAGTGAGAATGAGTTAGCAAGCAAACAAATCAAAGCTATAATCCTCGGAAATCTGTCTCGCAGGTATCAATCACATTTGTATTGCTGAGGGAGGGGGTGTGAGAGTGTAAACTTGTACATAACCTCGACTAGAGCTATTAGGGGAGAGTAACTAAAATTGTTTATCACAAGTAGAAGGCAATGCATTTGTCAACTGGTTTGGTCTTTCATTGAAATTCATCCTGGCCATAGCATACATGAATTGGAAGTTGTCTAGCTCTCAGATATATTCATTCGTACTCAATTTGGGGTATGGTCTGGTTTACCAGTGATGGCGAGGTCACGCATCAAATCCTGCCCGAGTGTGTCTCTCCAAAGAGTGGTTTTTTTTAAGTTTCCCACTCTACCTACATGCAAATGTGGTTAGATCTAAATTTTACCTTATTAGTGTATTTAAATGGATATAGATCAGACAGGTACATAATAGAAAAAATAATATTAAGACTGGGTGCTAAGAATAAAATATATAATGAAGTGATAGCCTAAAACCTCATCGAATCTATACCATGCCAGAACTGTGAATATACATTAAATTACAAAATTAATAATTAAATCAATAATAAATATTGGTTAATGAAATTTTATTTACTATTCAATAGTAAATACAATTTTATTAGTATGCATACATTTTTACATTAAAACATGATATAGTAGGCTAATGTTGGTTTATTATAAAACAGCATTTTATTGGATCAATAATCATTAAAATATTTTAATTTTTTCATTACTAAACTATTATTTATGACACATAATGAAAAATATCAATTGTATATTGGTAATATTAGTATAGTGCAAATGCAATCAAAATCGCAAATTACATTAATGAAATACCTTTTTTATTATTATCACCATCATTATTATTAGCACCGCATCTTCCTACCCGTTCAGGTTATACGCACTTACGCTAATATGTAATGGTAGGGTGATTGTGAGATGAAATGGAGGACCTAGAGTTTAACGTGGAATCCAAACCACGATGGAGGCCTGGCATTCCACACATTCACAAGTTGTGATTAATACACGTCTTGTCAGAGGTGAAGGAAGGGTTTGGTAATATATTTCTGTCCATGTATATTAGAAATAGCTTCTCAGATTAGTAAGTAAATTTTCTTAGGGCTGATTGTATAACGTATACATTTTTTTAATTTCTGAGTGCTGCTTACAACATTATATAATCTAAAATATTTTTATTTAAAGATAGGGGGGGGGTCTATGTATACTTTAAGATCATCTCTAAAACAGTCTTCACAATTCAAGCTTGTATTTGTTTAACTAATCTAAAATTCGCATTTGTAAATTGATTAAGTTTCATTAGTATGATTTTTAAAACAGTTTGTATATTTTCCTATTATTGCACCTCAAAAGTTTTACAAGTCAAATGAAAAAAGCTATATCTGTAAGATCCACTTTTTTTTAAGTTTGAGACCACATAGAACATTAAAGCTATCATAATCTTGAGGCCGAAAATGTCCATGATTACCATAATTTATTTAGCCTATGAGAAAGTAAAAAAGCTAATATTTTTAATTAATATTATTATAAATAATGATCAGTACAGAAAAAGTAAATAGTTTAAAAACAAAAATAGGTATTATTCAATTATATAGCTTTACTATTACTAGCTAATGTTCATCCATATATTCGGATTCGAATTATACGCTATTTGTTTTTGAGTAAAATAATATGAACTATTAATTCAATGTGAACAGCCCATGAACGTTTAAAAATTACAAGATGTTTGTGGATTTCTGTTTGACTATTCTAGCGCCTTAGATATTGATGCTTAAATTGTACGCCTATCACTCTCAGGCGAATACAATGATTCCTATTTATGATTTAAAATAATGGGAACATAATTTTAAAGCTTCACTATATTGAAATAAATGGTTTGTCTCATCACTTCTAAAACAATCGTGGCAACGCTGTAAATGGAAGACCCTTGTAATTTGCTAAACGGTACAAGTAGTTCCCGGTATTCCTACAAGTAGCGTTACACTACAGTTACCAAACTATTTCAAATTTTAATTTTATAAGCTTAGTATTAAACTAATAAATTATAAATAAATAGTTAAAATGTGGAGAAAAATTCTATCTAGCCTTGTGATTTCTTCTTTTTCCCAACATTAGGACTTACATTCATATTAATCTTGTTAAAGTAGTTATTCATTTTTTTTAAATATAAAAAAATAATAGAACATTAAATAAAAATTCTAGGACTCCCTGAATAAAATTGAAGACCACAATACAAAATGGCTTTTGAAACACCCATTCTACACTCAGAGAATTCCTGGAATGTAGGAGTGACAAGTGAAGACAGAACTTAGTAACTAGAAAACATCCGTTTTGGTGACCGCATGGTCTAAGGTGCTACACTCCCAATAGATTAGACTGTAAATGATGGGAGGGTCATTTATAATGAGAAATTTTTTGCTAAACGGTTTGCCACTCTTTACATGCAAATGTGGGTACACTTCCTCTAAATTCAACCTTCCTCGTCCCTAACCCATTGCATAATTAATAGGTTACATAAGCATATAATCTAGATGAGTAGTAAGACGCGGTACTAAAAAAAACTAGAGGATGTATACATATTTTGAACATATCTACTCATGTCAATGATCTGAATAATTCTGTACATAATTTATGTATCAAGCTTGTATCTAATTTTATAAATTAAGTGTACTATGACAACTATTCAAATCTCCATGATTTTGGATCAGATTGTAATGAGATGAAAGTTGTCGGAGAAGTTACCCTGTGGATTGTATAGATAAATGTCACCGAATTAAATGTGTACTTGATGATCCAACTTTTGTAGATGATTCGGAATGTGACTTTTTGTGTCTTCTTTGTGAAGAGATTCATTTTGACACAAGTGAAACAGAATTTGAATAATTTAAGTTGTTTAAAGGGTTTAATAGCCAATCTTTTTTTTCTAGCACCGCGCCTAACTACCTGTTTGGGTTATACTCCTATGTAGTAATTACACTAATGTGTTAGGGATTAGGAAGGTGGAATTTAGAGGAAGTGTACGAGCCTTTGTGTTGAGGATGAGTGGAAAAACGTTTAAGAAACACCACCCTTAGTACACTAGACCAGGATTGAACCCCGATCTCCCCGTCTTCGGCAGTCTAGGCTATTGCAAGAGTAGCGCCTTGGACCATGCGGCCATCAAAGCAACCAGTATTGCCTATATTATTATTAGTATTAGTGTTTAGAGGCCCATCGACACAATGAGGTCATTAGGGCCTTAACATAATATACATACATAGTAAAATCTCTATAGGAGAAAGTAGTGTTATTAACCTGTCTATAAAAAGGTTAAAACACGATATAAAATACAATATAAATGGAATAGTTCTCAATGTGAGAAAAAATACTCACTTGAGACACTCCATAGGAGTGCTCAAATGGTCTCAGAGTGCAAATTGAGTGAAACACCTGCTAAAAAAAACCACAGGTGTATCACACCATTAAAAAGACAAAACCAACATATTAAAACAATATTTGAATTAAAAAGACAAAACAAACATACATAGATATAAAATGATAAAAAGACAAAACAAACATGTTAAAGCATACTAAAAGACATGTTAAGAAGACAAAACAACATATTAAAGTACACTAAAAATGTTAAAAATAATCTCAATAATAGAAAAAATCCAAAGGATCCACTTTATAAAAGCGACCCAAATGGCACTAAAAAAACCCACCTGGCATATAAAATGGAGTAAACAAATAACCCCATCCGCGCTTTCGTGTAGTAAAAAACGTAGGTCACCTTTAAAATCAAGAGCCAGACAGATAGGGGCTAGTTTGCGACACTCCACCAAAATGTGGTACACGCTAAGGGGAGCATCGCAAAACTCAATACACTGGAGGTGGATCCCCTCTCAATAAAAATCCATGGGTCAATGATGTGTATCTGACGCGGAGTCTAGTCACGGTGACCTCCTCTCTTCTAAGCTTTAGTCTAAAAGAGGGCCACCGCAACAAACCATCCCTTATAGAACATAGCTTGTTTTGAGCAGGGATTGAAGACCACTTCTCGTGCCAGGTGCACAAGACCCCACGCCGAACATAGCCCTTTAGATCTAAAAAAACATGACACCCAGATTCGCCTCCGGAGGCAGGCATGCTGCCTCCTTGGCCGTCTGGTCCGCCAGTTCATTTCCTGAAAGACCAGCGTGACCAGGAAACCAGCAAAAGGTGAGCTGGGTGCTTAATGAATCAATTTAAAAAATTTGCTCATGTATTATCTGCAAGAGGGTATTCCAGGAGTAGAGAGTGGACAATGCCAACAGAGCACTCATGGAATCTGTGTAGATGAGAACAGAGCGGTGACTTTCGGTATACAAAACACAAAGATTTAAAAATGGCATACAATTCAGCCATAAAAACACTGGTTTCTTCAGGTAAACCAAATTTAAAATTGGATCCTTCCACAACAAAAGCACATCCCAAGGAGGCTCCAGATTTAAAGCCATCAGTGTAGATGCGCTTAAATCCGTGAAAGCGAGTAGAGAGGAGCTCATTAAAGGTCTTCTCATATACAAAGTTTGGGGTGGTCGCCTTAGGGAACTTGGCAAGATCAAAATGGCAATGAGGTAGGCATATCTTCCAGGGAAACACTCGACCTTGGCAGGACCATCCCACACGTGCCGAAAACCGACAGCATCCGGATCCCAACCGGCTTTGCACCCACCATCTAGTTTCATACAAGACAAGGCTAGGGGGATGAAACACAGAGTGGTAGGCAACATGCTCCAGCATGCAACGCAGCTTCAACATGCAAGATGCCAGAAGATAGGACAGCCGGTAGGAGAAAGGGGGCTCACCGGCGTCAGCACAGATGCTGATAACTGGACTGGTATGAAAAGCACCAGTAGCCAGTCGAATACCAGCATGGTGGACACCATCCAGCATCCCCAGTGCCAAAGGTCTAGCTGAGTCATAAATAAAACTGCCCTAACCAAGGCCCTATAGAGGCACATTAAGGTTTCCCTATCTGCACTCCAAGAGCGACCACCAACTACTTTTAGAAGATTCAATACTTTGACACATCTCGCTTTAAGGTCCTTGGTGTGGGGGATCTAAGTTAGTTTAAAATCAAATAAAATTCCCAAGAACTTTACAGTTCCTGAGACAGGTAAAACAACATTATTCATTAAAATGTTTGGGGCTGACTGTATCCCGCACAATCTGTGGAAGTGGACAACCGTCGTCCTGGCTGTAGAGAAGCGAAAGCCATCACGCGATGTCCACGACCACAGCTCATTGAAACAGAGTTGAATTTGCCATTCAACCCTGTGGAGACTTGAAGAAATTACAATAAATTGCCTAGTCATCCACAAAAAGGAATGAATGAACAGGCAAGCTTACACTGTCCAAAATGCTATTTATCACAATAGCAAACAACATACAGCTCAAAATACTACCTTGAGGCACCATGTTTTCCTGAATAAACCATCGGATAAGGCATTATTTACCCTTACCCGGAAGTGTCCATCTGACACAAAATTATCTATAAAAACAGGGAGGTTCCCTCGGAACCCCCAATTAAAAAGGGTCTTTAAAATGTCGTACCACCAGGTGGTGTCGTACCCATTCTCCAAATCAGAGAAGACGGCCAAGAGGTGTCGTTTATGGAGGAAGGCGTCACTAACCGCTGTATTAAAGCGGACAAGGTAATCCACTGTGGATCGGTTACAACGGAAACCACATTGCATAGCAGATAGTAGATTGCGGGATTCCAAATACCATACAAATCTTCTACTAATCACTCTCTCCAATACTTCGCATACACAACTAGTTAAGGCTATAGGTCTATAGCTAGTTGGTTCTAATTTGTCCCTACCACTCCTATATATAGGAATAATGGTTGCTTGCCTCCACAGTGTTGGAAATTGACGAGATTCTCAAACACTATTGTAGAGGTCCAAGAGGAATGCCAGTCCGGCAGGAGGAAGTTGACGCAACAATTCACAATGGACATCATCAGGGCCGGAAGCCCGCCCGGGACACCGCATAAGTAAGTTCATCTTTGGTAAAGAAGGAGTTATAATCCTCCCTCCCACCCAACTTTGACCAAAATCAAAAGTATGGCGCTCGATGGTCCGTTAATGCACCACAAACTCGTTAGAGTAGCTCGCAGTGCCAGAAATAGTGGCGAACATTGATCCCAATACATTGCCGACCTCCACAGGAGAGGAGACAAGCGAACCACCAGACATGATTCAGTTTGAATCTCCAGAACTTTCGGACAGGCCCGAGACCAAGCAGAATATGGACCCTTGCAGTTCACGAAGAGTTTAAGAGACTCACATGGTGGATCGTGAGCCTCTTTACTGCAATCTTCACAGGTTGGCTTACCACGACATCGCAGCTTTGCATGCACAAACTCCTGGCATTGAAAGCGCCATGGGTTGGGGACATACAGCCAGACCCTGAGCACGTGGAAACATGCTTGGACCTCCTTTGAAAGGGTAGGAGTCACAAATGTAAGGATAAATGTATCCATCTTCTTTTATTGGCCATTCTTTTTTGTGACTATCCTATAAACTTCGATAACATGTTGAGGTGCGAGCTCACCACAGAGCTCCTCAATGCCTAAGCAAACGAGGTCATAGCAAGTGACTACTCCCTTGCAAACATTGAGGAACCTGTGTGGCTCCACCTTTACCTGTAAATGTGGTGAATTGCCCAACGGTATTTCAGTTATTCCCATCACGTTTATGGTCTGGACATCATTTAAGGTCTGGATTATTGCAGTCCCATCTTGCAGTTTTCTACTAGAGAGCTCTGATTTTGCAGTAACATTTATCACTCTTTCAAGGATAAACAGGCTGGCACGTTTCAGGGTCTCACCATCATATACTCTAGACATTACCAGAAAGTGGGGCTGGGGCCTCACCACTTCCTGGATTTTTAATTGTAAAGGGCAGGACGGTCTTACCCATTTCCGCCTCTTGTCGTTAGTACTGTCCTGTAAGGGGCTGGGCAGTGAGCTGCCAGCAGGGTTTGGCAGTACGATGCCAGCTGACAGTAAGTTGTCAGCAGCGACAAAAGAGGGGGCCATGCCATTTTTGGGGACAACCAGCACAATACTCGAATTGTAGACCCAGGGTGATCCAAGTTGGTACTACCACATGAGGCCCTGTTAACCCTCCTGACGGGGAGCCCCACACGACGCTAGACATGACAACCTTCGCATGGGGCAGCGCCAGGAGAGAGGTCATCGCAGCAAGTTGGTGCAGGAAAGTGCCAATTTTACGTACGGGCCCTCATGAACGCAACCGGTCTTTTCTCAAGGTAGGGTACCCGGATATTGTCATCCCTAAGGCCCTTCTACCAAGATATTACAAACAGCGCACTTTCATGAAGGAACTCAATTGCCGAGTTATCCAATAATTGTCAGAGAAGAGCAAGGTTAGCAGCCAAGGTCGTCAACGGAGAAGCAAAAGCTTCTGTGCAGGAATGAACAGCAGAGAGAAGGGAATAAAGAAGTAAGGAAAGAGGGAAGGAAGACTAGAAAGAGACAGGAGAAGAGTGAAGGAGAGATAAGGAAGAAAAAAGGAGGTGAAAGGAAAGATATAGAATAGGTTTGTCCTGCACGGAAGCCTCCCCTTTTAGTCGCCTCTTACGACAATCAGGGGTTAATGCGGGACTATTCTAAACACCATCCCACGAGGGGGGGGGGGGGG
>CABEEJ010004366.1:24817-65583 GCA_901482245.1 Timema douglasi
GGGGGGGGGGGGGGGGGGGGGGAGTATTGCCTATCTTAATTTTGAACAGAAACCTGGGTAATTAAGGAAAGGGTTAGGAGCAGGATACATGCATGTTAAATGAAAGGGTGAGAGAGAGGAGGAGGAGGAACCCCTGTGGATAGGATAGAGAAGGCGAGATTGAGATGGTATGGACATGTGAAGAGGATGGAAGAGGATAAAGTTACAAGGAGGATTATTGAATAGGAGGCGGTAGGCAGGAGACCAAGACAAGCCAGGGACAGAGGTGGTTGAAGGGAGTGCGGAGGAGAGAGAAGAGGAGTGGATTTGGTTGGTGTGGAGGAAGAAAAATAGTTGTAGGATAGAAGTAACTGGAGAGGCTTGTGTTAGAGACAGATCCTGCCAGTGGAAGGAAACTGGATGATAATGATGATGAGTGAATGCTAAATTATTGTTACTAGACTATGCCCATTTATGTTTAATTCTAACACCTATAGTGTAAATGTATTTAGGTGTGGCATCTTTTTCATATTGCAGTAGTCATGATTAATTGTAGGCCTATTTTGAACATTGATGTGAAAGTGTCTAGTGGCCTTATTGTTTTTATTACTTAATGTTTAGTTCGTTACTAAAATATAGACTTAATCTTAGTTAGGCATTAGTAAAATTACAGCAAACAAATACAAAGTTAATGAAACTTATCTATTTACCAAAATAACAATGCCGGGAACCATTATCAAGAAAACAACTGTTTTATATTATGATAAAAGTCGTGTCAATTAATGATGACAATGCTATGTCAACTAGCCATAAAATAGTGATGTGTCAACTATTGGTCATGTTTTGAGATTCAAGTAACTAAAACAAATAGGTGTTCAAACAATAAATCTTTAAATTTTGCATGCAAGCTATTATTGATAGTTCCTTTCTCTTTACAAATCTTTACAAATATGTATGTGTAAATGTTTTAAGCCCAGTCAACATGGAAAAACAATGCCCACATATACATGTCCGCAAACAAATGTACTGGGCAACTAAAGTTTGTTCACGGTAGGAATTGTTTTCTGAAAGGCCTTTTTCCCTATCAGAAATATATTATATAGTAGGATTTTGGTAGGAAAAGGACCTTTCAGAGAGGAACTCCTACCGAGAATGGAGTATACACTAATGTGTTTGCGAGAGCCGCATACAAAAATATCCTGGGCATTTATGTTTGCTGCTGTGTTCACACTGAATAAAAAGTTAAGCATCTCTGAGCAAAGTTGATGCTGCAGACTGTGCTGGTTAAATAAATTTAGCCTCAATTACTGTGATAATAATTTAGGTTTGAAAATGGCTAGTAAGCGAAAAAGGATGTGGGTGCATAAGTTTAATATGAAGATAAGTGAAAGTATTTCCCTACCTATTTGCTGTTGCGGGAATAACTGGGAACGTTTAAAGAATATCATAGGATGACCAAAGAAACCTATGACTATATTTTAGGCGTGAATACAATTGTCAACGATTAAATTGGATATAAGAAGAATCATTTTAAAAAAAGGTATTTTTAAAAAGTCTATTTGTTGACTCTTTGTATTTTTTTTAAAATATAATAATAATAAAGAATCTGATACCATATGGTAATTATCATTTAAATAAGAGTATAACCTTACTTTCGATTCAAAGATATTTGACCTTGAAGTGAGAACTTCTTCACCTACGGCTTTTTTTATGTGCTACGCTAAAAATATCTAAGGAGCTCTGCTATGGTGTATAAAATATAAAAGGATTCTGTGAGTAAATTTAATTGGGAAACGCTGCTAGAGCCTTCATTTAAAAATTGTGAAAGGACAATACATGTATTCATCACTAGAAGATTCAGTAGTTTTATCTTTTGTTTAGTTCATTTTTTTTTCATAATTTTACAATAAGGTAGTTTGACAATGAAGCATATGTGAAAGCTAGTCAAATGTTTCGAGCATGGTCGTAGCCAGGGGAGGGGGTTTCGGGGGTTCAACCTATCCCCCCTCCCCACCTGAAATCTTATGAACAAAATTTATATGGCTTTATTTATGGTTCAAACAATATCAAAATTAGGGTACTAGTACAAATTAGGGGGCTGTGTTACCATATAAAAAGTTAATATTTAGAATTTGTCTTGGCCCTCAGCAGTTAGGGGGTTTATGTTAATATAAAAAGACACTTTAGAGAGCTTCTGGAGGTGTTTAATATTTAGAATTTTTCCTTGCTTTCAGCAGTTAGGGGGTTATGTTGATATAAAAAAACACTTCAGATAACTTCTAAACTGTTTACCATTTAGAATTCTTTTTAGCCTCGGCAATTGGAAGATATGCCCACCGAACCCCGCAACGCCCCCCCCCCCCCAAATTTAAAGAAAATTGGCTTGCCACGGCATTGCTTTCGAGTCTTCACAAAAAGGGAATAAGAGGGTAAGGAGTGATCTGGACTAAGTCACTCGGCCCTCTATAGCAAAATTGATTAGATAAGGAGAGCGGCATTCTTTGTCAATGAACGTACTTCTGCCTACTATGGACGTCCACACCGCAATGTATCCAAGCAAATGTGTGTGTCTACCATCCTCTATGGAATACAATCGTCCGCATACATTTATTTCTCTAAGTGGGCAAATGCCCAAAACAGTATCCAAACAGTCTTTACATAGTTTTACTTTCTCGCTATCTTACAGGTAGAGAAAGTATTGTGATCGTCAAAAAAAAAAAAAATTTAACTCGAGATTATGAATGGTGACATTTCATGACTCCCCCGAATCCAAAAAAGTTGTTTTTGAATTTCTGTCTGTCTGTGCCTCCAAATAGAGCCTAAACTATTTTACCGCTTAAGCTAAAACTTTGTATCTATTGTTTTCATTGGGATACCCCAAGGGGTTTTTGGAATTGGATAGCTAACTCTAAAATTAAGGGTAGTTTACTGAAGGGCAAAAAGAGAAAAAGTCAATTTTCTCAAAATCGGCTCTAACGATTTTGATTAAATTTCATTTATAAACATTTGTAAATATTATAAATAAAATGTCTACCCTCAATATTTCGGCAAATTGACTTTAAGGGCTCCGGTCTGATGTGTAAATTATCTTTTTTTTTATATAATATCTCCTAAACTATTTGAGATATGAAATTACTTATCATTACAAATATGTAGGTCTATTTATAATACAAATATTTTATGTGAAGCATATTTTTATAAAACCAATAACTTTCAAGCTATACGCAAATATATATATTTTTAACTTTTCGAACACAAAAGGTAAAGTATTGCAACCGTAAAAAAAAATCTAACCTGAAATGTTGATGGATGTCGACGACGTCTCATGACCCTCCGAACCCTAAAAGGTGGTCTTTGCAATGATGTCTGTCTGTCTGTTTAAACTTAAAATTAAGCGAAGTTTAAAGGGTGAAAAGAGAAAAAACCCATTTTCTCAAAATCGGCTTTAACAATTTTGATTAAAATTCATATCTTGGCATTGATTAAGATTATAAATAAACTGGCTATTTTCATTTTCCCATGAAAATGACTTTTAGGGTACTTTACAGAAGCAAAAACTTTCATATCTCAGCAACTATTGGAGATACTAAATAATTTATCATTGCAAAATTGTAGCACTATTAAAAATTAAAAATAAATTATTTGACTTATATTTTTATAAAACCAATAGTTTCTGAGATATTTACAATAAGAGTAATACAATTTTATGAGCTTTAGTTGTAAAGAGATACTAGTTAATTTTCTACACAATAATTCTCCAATGCCATAGAGTAATTAAAATATAAGTCTCTAAAAGTTTGTGTTGTTTTTCCTTAAACCTCTTAGGATGAATGTTTGTACAATAATGATCTATCTCCATTTTAGACTCAATAGTCAATATTTACACTTTTAATTGGTCAAAATTTATAAATGAGGAATGTAATAGCAATAAAATGGCATGAATATTTGCAACACCTAATAAATGTCGAAAATTTTAAACGGAAGTTGAAATTTTAATACGAACTGTTGACTCTTACGGACCCAATATTGATCTTTTTTATCGATTCAACCATACAAATGAGGACATTAATTCTTTAAAAATTAAAATTATAAAATTTAAGACAAGGACTCAGAAAAAAAAGTTTACATAAGTATAGTGCAATCCATTATTATTATTATTATTTAGCACCGCGTCTTACTACCCGTTCGGGTTATACGATTTAAGTACTAATTACGCTAATGGATTAGGAATTGGGAAGGTTGAATTAAAGGAAGTGAACCCGCATTTGCGTGGAGGGAGAGTGGAAAACCATTTAGGAAAAACCACCCCCAGTTCACCCGACCGAGATTAAAACCTCGATCTCCCTGTCCTTTGCAGTCGAGCTCAACACGACTAGCGCGTTAGCCAACTATGCCACCGAGGCGGTTCACAATCTATGCTTGGGTTTGCTAGTGTATATTATTTCTTTTCACATATATTACAAGTTTTTGGGTAAAAAAAATCTCCATTTTTAAACAATAAAGCGAGAAAGTCCATGCGGAGTTCCGTACCATTTATTTTTTAATACATCTGCCTGTGAGTTTGTGGGTAAATGTATGTCAGTGTGGATTAAGCTTTACTGAATATGTTATTTTTAATAATAAATAGGGTGACCTGGCGGTCTAGGGGTAAGGTGTCAGACTTCTGTGCTTGCGGCCGGGGTTCGATCCTCGGTCCCGGCAAAGATTTATCTGATTACCAAACCCTTCCTTCACCTCTGACAAGACATCTTGTGAATGTGAGGAATGCCAGGCCTCCACCGTGGTTCGGATTCCACGTTAAACAGTAGGTCCTCCATTTCATCTCACAATCACCCTACCATTACACATTAGCGTAAGTGTGTATAACCCGAACGGGTAGTAAGACGCGGTGCTAATAATAATAATAATAATAATAATAATAATAAATACCAAACTTCAAAGTAATGACATGTCAACTACTGGTGTTGTTACCTTAAAGATTACCGATAGCTATTTATATGTCATTAGGCTTACATGCAAACTTGTCAGACTGTACACGTTTCTTTTTTAAATAAGTAGTAATCAAGAGATGGTTAATATTAGTTATAATTTGATAAAACTAATCGTTTATGTGTTTTTAATAAACAAAATTACTTAACTTAGCCTTCCATGTCCATGGAAATTAAATTAGGACCTACAATAAAATTTTGGTTTGATTAATATATTTAAGGGTTAGTAGTTATTTCCATGAAAAGTTGTTATTTGACTATTCTGTTAGAGACATTTAAATTAATTATTGAATTAGCCAATAAACATATTTTAATGGCCGAGGGGCTATAATGTGGTCCAAGGACGTGATTTTTAATGCATTTTTTTTTATGGCAAATCAAGATAGAATTAATGTTTTCTTTTGGCCATTCTAGAACAATTTCAACACATTAGGTACACTAAACCCCAAAAAGAATTTACTGTATTTACAAAGGTGTGAAAGCTGTCTAAAAGGACCACAATTAACTTTACTTCGTAGTAAATTTAGTTTCTTCAAGTGATTTGACTCGATGTAGTTGATCACAAGTATCCTTAACGACTAAATTTTAGAAGAAGTGTAAACTCTCTTAAACATAATATTGATGAAGTCATTGAAATAACACGACAACTAGGCTTAGCTTATATCAATTATTATGAGACTCATCCAACCCAGTTTAACCTAAGCTTTCATATGTTAATAAATTAAATTTATAGTTATTGATAAAATCAACTATTCAATGTAATAATTAAACATGGGTGGTAGGCCTAAACATACAATTACATCATAGCCACTGCACAGGATCAAGAGTGCAACGCAAAGTATCATGGGATGACATCATTCATCCAATGCATAGGATCACAGGAAAGTTACACATCATTGTCAATATTTATATCTCAAACGTAATTTGGTTGATGTGTCGTCAAATTTTGTTTAAATGTTGTATTTATTAAAAGTGTTAAAACTTTCTGAATCTTTGTCATATATATAGGATTACCCTTGTGTGTGTGTGTAGCATAAAGTGAATAAAATATCTTAACATTGTACCATAACAATGAGAGAAAGTCTAAAATGGGTAAAGCATATTAAATCCTTTTTATTTTTTTCTAAATAAAGTTTGTCAGAATAAACAGGATTAATGTTAACTTGCAAAGGAAACATGTTTCTGGCATTAAGATTAATACATGTGTCTGTGACCATGAAAAATCATGATTAAAGAAATTGTGAGTCAAAAAATCGGTTCAATGAAGCCATAGGTTAAATTTTGGGTAAATTAATCGTAAGGTTGTAGGCATTCTGTAGCCTAATTACTGTAAAATGTTTACAAAATAATACTGAAAATTATGTTTTCAAGCAGGGTTTGCAAAGCTCAGCCAAGTAAATTAAATGTGTTTATGAAACCGATATTAGCCTCATACAAACTATCTATGTGAAATTATATCATTACTGGGTTCTACTCCTAAAGAAATTATATAGTAAAGTTGCATTGATACAATAATTCAGTTGAATGTGTCAAAGTAGCCTATCCATATCATAAGATTTACCTGGGGTCCAAAAACGAATGTATTGAGTTTATTTATTTTTTCTTATAATGTATTTATAAAACTAGAAAAGCCCAAAGTGTTATACAAATATTATAAATTTGCATACCTTTTAAAACGGCGTCTGTCATTTTGGAGATAAAACAACTGTGCTTACCACACAATTGACATATTTTGACATTCGAGTTTCTAACATAAAATTTAACTACATAAAACTACATACACAGAACAAATTTGGGATGGGTTATTATAATCGATTATGTTACTGTGTCTAGTCGATTGTTTGTACCAAATCGAGGCTCGCGATGCATTGATGAATCAATTATCTTTCCCAAGATTAAATCAAATGGAATAATCGGTTTAAAAAGTCGTATTTTAATTTTTCAACTTTTTAAATAATATATACAGTAAAACCTTGGAATGCGAGCTTAATTCGTTTCGTAAACGTGCTCGTAATACAAAGCACTCGTATATCAAAGCGAATTCTCCCCATAATAAATAATGGGATCTCAGATGATTCGTTCCACAACCCATAAATATCTAATCTAAAAATGATGAAAACAAAATACTTTTTTTTACCTTTTTAATTTTGTTATTTAAATGTAACTGTACTGTAATCAAATTAATTAATTAAATTTAATCGTTGCTGGTGTGAGGTAGACAAGAGAGAGGCGAGGAGGAGGTGGGTTATTGTTTAGGACGACGTTCACTGTCACTAACGGAATCACTGTTATCCTTTGGCTCACTGGAATCTTTTTCTTTTTGTGCGACTTTAACAAGGAACCTATCCAATGACACTTGCTTTTGCCTACTTTTAAGGATTTTATGGAAATATGACATTGCATTGTCGTTAAACAGATTCATCGCTCGCACTGCTACAGCCTTATTCGGGTGGTGCTTTTCTACAAAATGTTGCACTGTTTCCCACATTTTACACATCTTCCTAATCTCATTTGAAGTGAGGGATTCCTTTATCTTTTTCTCCTCCTCCTCAGATGAGATCTCCATAACTTCTTGTAGTTGCTCGCGATGCAGATCCATCAGTTCGTCGGTGGTCAGCTCCTGGACATGTTCCTCCACAAGCTCTTGAATGTCGTCCTCATTCACCTCCAGTCCCATGGTCTTCCCCAAGGACACGATTTCATCAACAACTGGTGGCTCCTGTTCATGAGCAAACACCTTGACGCAATCAGACCACAGTTTTCTCCAAGCGGAATTGAGGGTTCTCTTGGTGATCCCATCCCAGGCCTTATCGATGATCTTGAGGCAGTTTACGATGTGAAAATGGTTTTTCCAAAACTCTCGGAGGGTAAGGTTGGTTCCTTCGGTCACCTCGAAGCATCGCTGAAATAGTGCTTTGGTGTAAAGCTTTTTAAAGTTTGAAATGACCTGCTGATCCATGGGCTGGATTAATGGAGTGGTGTTAGGAGGAAGGAACTTGACCTTAATGAATTTTAATTCCTCCAGTAAGTCATCCTCAAGGCCAGGAGGATGAGCAGGTGCATTATCCATAACCAGCAAGACTTTGAGTGGCAAACTCTTTTCTGAAAGGTATTTCTTCACTGCAGGACCGAATACCTCGTTGATCCACTCAACGAACAAGATACGAGTGACCCAAGCCTTTCTGTTGGACCTCCACATAACGTTTAACTGGCTCTTCTGTACCTTGCATTTCTTGAAGGCTCGTGGATTCTCTGAATGATACACGAGAAGGGGCTTGACTTTAAAATCACCGCTTGCATTAGCACACAACAAGAGGGTGAGACGGTCTTTCATGGGCTTGTGACCGGGCATTGTATTCTCTTCTGCTGTAATGTAGGTCCTCTTTGGCATCTTTTTCCAAAATAGCCCCGTCTCATCGCAGTTAAAAACTTGCTGTGGCAGGTAACACTCGGAAACCATGAGCTTCTGGAACTCGGCAACAAATGCCTCAGCTGCCATAGCGTCCGAACTCGCACCCTCTCCGTGCCTCAAAACACTATGGATACCACTTCTTCTCTTAAAGTTATCAAACCATCCCCTGCTCGCCTTGAAGCCTTCTTCGCTTTCTGTCGACGTACCTGGCAGTTTACTTACGAGGTCGGCATACAAGGTCTTTGCCTTCTCGCAGATAAAGTTCTCGGTCACAGTATCACCTGCTAGTTGCTTCTCGTTTAACCACACGAGAAGCAACTTTTCTACATCTTCGAGAACGCGTGGCCGTTGCTTTGATACTCTCGTGACTCCTTTTGCTGCATCTAGCCCCCTTATTTCTTCTTTAATACTGTACAAATCGTCGACGTAGACTTGTTATAAAATCTTGCAATGTCAGATACTCGCATACCTCGTTCGTGCTTCTCGATGATTTCCTTCTTAACTTCCACCGTAATCATCTCCTTCTTCTCACGACCTACCTTTTCAACCTTTTTTTTCATGGGGGCCATTGTTGCAGTACAGTTAATAAAGAACAGTCACTACACTTGGACACAAAATAAAAAATGCTTTACTACCCACAAACACGTGGTCACAATACTAAAGTAAACAGTACTGTATACGCTTGCACGGATTTTGACTGTATATCCTACGAGTGAGGCACACCGACTAAGACCAAGAATAGGAGTCGATTACCAACATTCCCGCAGCCAGAGAGAGAAGGAGAGAGGTAGAGATAACAGAAACATCTGCTTAGTTGTGATCACGTGACGCTCGGCAGACAAAGCGTAACCATAGTATGTACTACTCGTATTGCAAGACATAGCTCGTTTATCAAGTTAAAATCTATTGAAAATGTTTGCTCGTCTTACAAAACACTCGCAGACAAAGTTACTCGCAATCCAAGGTTTTACTGTACAAAGATAAATTATATATATTAATTTAAAAGTTGAAAAATTAAAATACGACTTTTTAAACAGATTATTCCATTTGATTTAATTGTGGAAAAGGTAATCGATTAATATATATATATAAAACACTTTTGAAAACCCACACTTGACTGAAATTTGGACCGCAATATCACTAGGCGTGTTTTCATGGTTGATGATATCGATGTTATCGATGTTTATGACCGAGAAAATATCAGAGCTCGGTTTGGTAACGCTTTTCTTGACCAGATTAAACACCTTATTTCATTATAGTTATCGAACATCAAATATAATTAAATGGCTTCTGAAAGCAATAGGCTATACAAGCAAAGAGCCACCTTTAAATATATTGTAATATAGTAATACTTAACCCTCAAATGGTAGGGTCCGGGTCGGTTGCGACCCAGACTGCAGTTTTCTTTGTAATGCGCATGCGCTGTTTATATCAAGGTCACGGGGCCTGAGTTATCCTTTTTCTTAGTTGTTCTCTAGGCCTCCTAGCTTTGAGGTGTCCGAGGTAAGTGGTATGTCCTTTCTATTTTCATTTACCTATGTGCAGACGCTCTCCCGGGTTAGATACGACCCACATTACTGTTAGTGTTATAGATTTTTTTTTTACGACTTTGATAGGTTTTTTTCAATAATAAAGTGGTGGAGGGAAAACCGTTTTTCTCTACTCCCGAGAAGATTTTGCGAGAATTACAACGACTACAAGAAGAATCTGACGACGAATTGAATGAGCATCTTGATGAAACATACTCAGAAACGAATAACGATGTCTTACATGACGACAATGTAGATAATATTTTTGATTCAGAAGAGGTAATAGATATTCCTGAAGCAATAGAATTAAACCCAGTTGACTTAGATGTTGACAGAAATTTCGTACTTGGGAAAGATATGATACAATATGGGCAGATAAACCTTTATTTTCAAAATTAACTTCTGCAAACATAGTCATTCATCTTCTGGGGCCTAAGGGTGAAGCATGAGGGATAACAGATGAGTTAAAGCTATTTTTGTTATTTTCCACAGATGAAATGCTAGACAAAATAGTGTGCCATACAAACCAAAAAATTGAAAGAGCAAAAGTTAGGTACAATTCAGTGCAATGGTTCATACCTCCTACTAACGCCATGGAGATCAAAGCAATAATTGGAGTGTTATATATGAGTGCTTTTGTGAAAAATTACGGCTTAAGCCCTGGTGATAGGTTCTCCCCCATATTTGCCCCCCCCCCTGTCCCCAAATTTTCGAAGATCAATGAGCAAAAGGAATTTGATTTTATCATCACGATCCTTCAATTTGATGATAAAGATACAAGAGAAATTTGCAAGTGCGGAATGTATTTGAAAATAACTGTGCAAAATTCTACACGCCATCAGAGTATCTCACAGTTGACGAGACTCTTCTTAGCTTAAGCGGTATATGTAAATTCCAAAGAAGCCTGATAAATATGGGCTAAAAATTACCTCATTGTGTGATGCCAGAACTTTTTTATTTCACTATTTTATGGGAGGCATACCGTGTGTAGGGAAAGAACCCGAGAAGAAAAAAAGGTGATTTATCTTTGCCTACTCAATTAGTACTACAGCTCACTAAACCACTGTATAGAAGCAACAGAAATGTGACATCAGACAACTGGTTTTCTTATTATGAGTTGACTGAAGAATTGAGCAAGAGAAAACTTATCTTTGTAGGGACTCTACGGAAGAATAAACCATAAATACCATCAATGTTGTCACATGCGGCAGAGATATCTTCTTGCTTTTTATATCAAAACGATAAAATGATGATTTCCCACATACCCCCCAAATAAGTACTAATGATTTCATCTACGTATTTCACAAGGGGAATAAATGAAAACTCTTAGAAACCTCAGACCATAGAATCTATAATTTGACAAAAGGAGTAGTGGACATCCTTGACAAGCTTTGTCATAACACAACAAAAAGGAAGAGTCGCCATTGGCCCATGCGTTTCTACTATGGAATTTTAGACATTGCTGGAGGGAATAGTTTTGTACTTTACCAATGGAACTGTGGTGAGTACTCTTTTTCAAGAGATGTAAGATCAAATTTTCTAAGAAACCTAGCATTTGCCTTGACCAAACCATTGATGATAAAAAGGGTGCAAAATAAACATATTCTAAGGGAACTACGGGCCACGATTAGTAAAGTGTTGGGAATGCAAGAGGAAGAGAAAGTTGAAAGAAAGGAGTTACCATCATCCAGGAAGAGAAGACGATGTGATTTGTGTGATAAAACTAAAGACAGAAAAGGAAATGAGTTTTGTACTAGATGTAATAGATGCTTTTGTGGAGAGCATGAAATGATAATATGCCCTCCGTGCTATTGTGATAAGGTCTCTGATGAAACAGAACAGTGATTTTATACTAATCTTGAGTTTTAGAATTGTGATGTTTTATAATCTTTTTATTTTTTATAATGCTTTATATAAAACTTTCTGAGACTGGAGCAATTTACCCACTTAATACTTTGAAACTGAGCCAATTCAGTCTATGTGTTTCTAATATTGATTAGTACATTTTGTATTTTTTTCTTTAATAAACATATATTCAAGTTTCCTGTAGTTATTACTTTTAAGGTACTTTAACCAATGAATATTTTTTTTAAACAATAGATGGGTCATGTCCGACCCCACCTTACCGTATACATCCACAAAATATACCTTACTGGTTGAGGGTTAATACAAGCCTACAACCTAAATTATTATTTGAATTTAAAACTACCACACAAAGTTTTTCATTCAAACGAATGTAATTAAGTGTGAAGATACCTTTTTTCCATTTTAGTTATCGAACTTTAAATATAATATTTTTTCTGAAACTATTATACAAGCTAAAAACCAAATTGAAATATATTGTAGTCCTGGCAAAATGTAGACAACATGAGCGTAAGCTGCATATTTTAATATATAAACATTGTTATTCTTATTTGTACAATGTTAACTTTAAAACTGGATTGTATATCCCTTAATGTAAATGTGTATTCAGTCAAGTGGCTATAATATTTCAATAAAAAAAAACTTTTATTCACCAGATACACGTTTTTGCACAAGAACATTGAAAGAAACCGTTTAATCTGTCCCCTCGCTAGCAAGCAGACGACAAAATTTGGCGTCACGATTCGGTCCGTTGCAAGGGGTGTGTTTATATCCATCCAGTATAGTATAGAGATCACTGGTCGTAACCCTACCATATAGTCTGGAAAGGAAATCATTACCAAACTGAGCTCTGTTATCGTATCGGTCATGAACATTTCTTTAACATCAATACCAGGTCAAATGTGAAAACTCCGTGGTCATAAACATCAATACCAGGTCAAATGTGAAAACTCCGTGGTCATAAACATCAATACCAGGTCAAATGTGAAAACTCCATGGTCATAAACATCAATTACCAGGTAAACTGCGAAAACATGCCGATTATGGCTACGGTAAATGAGCCAAGAATTTGTGCGTCAATTTGCAAAACGGCATCACTTATTTAGATTAAAACGAGTATAGTTTCGTAGTTTTTGTAAATTAAAATGAACAGCAATTATTAGCTAGAAATAAATGACACTAAGTCGATACTTAAAAACAGTTTAGTCAGGGGGGTAAAAGAGAATACCCTATTATTTAGGCCTATTTAATATTACATAGCCACCTCATGTTTTAATAAAGGTTATTTTTGGGAAGATATATTTAGCTTGACATATTGTGTAAATATTAGGACTAATCAAAATAAGCACAAATCTAACTAATAATATAATAATTAAAACACTCATTTTATGTCGATTCGAAGTACATGAAGCAGGATTACATAAATTAACCTACCAGCTGATTAGATCTACTCCACTCCAACCGCCATTTTTGTTAAAGAAAAACCAAATCTCAAAATCGTTTTTGCACTCTATCTTAGTCAGAATCACTTGGTCGAAAACACTCGATACCAAGATGTAACCATATCAAACGCGAAAACTCGCCTCCTGTCAACGGAAATCTAATCTAATGCGATAGTAGCTCCTTAGAAATGGGTAGTCCAATTTTTCCATCCCAAGGGCCAAATCTGACTATCAGTTTGCACCGCATCAACCTATATTAATATAAGCCTACAAACAACATTTAATACACAATTATTTTCAATACTTATAATAAATTATATTCTTGGTTGTTAGAAACTTTCAAATTTTACTGCCCAAAATAGATTTATTAAACTCCCCAAAATATGTTCTATGAAATTTGCACACACGCACACTTTCAAAAAACATCTTAGCATAATAAATAGTAGAAAATTATTATAATTTAAATCTTGCAGAAGTCAAAATTATTTGATTATCATAAAATAAATACCCTTAACACTTAATATAAAATTATTGTAAATAGTATAAGTTGAAAAAAATATATTTAAATTGATTAATTTCAAGTAATATATTTTTATATTTATAATGCTTATGTAGGATGCTAGCCAAAGCTATAGAAAGAGAGCGGCACAAACAACAGTACCTTACGTCTTGGCTCGTTTATTATACGAATCGAGTCTCGAGTATGCCTTATGCATATATGTAAACCCAGTAAAAGTTAAACGATGAATGACCGATAAAGCAATTTTCGATTAAACGTTTAAGCGTGGGAATAGATCGGTGTAAGCTGTGAACATTAAAATTAAATAATGAAATACTGAGGATTTCTGTTTGTAATAGTCTATAGTTTAGACTGGAGTTAACCGATCCAGTCACATTAAATTAGTGATATAGGAATGTTTGTGTCTTAAAGGTATTTTAATGTTATGTTGGTAGTTCTGATTACCATAATGTAATGTGGTATTTTGTTCGTTTATATATTCTGGTTAATTTGTATTTATTGATTAAGCTAGTTTGACAGTATTATATTATGATGTACGCATTTTATTTTTCTCATTTTTTTCTGACTTCTAAACTATATTACTCAATATGTTGATTTTATGTACCAGACATATACTTTCATTTGCCTGAATCTCTCTACAATATGGTTATATCTGACAATGCTAGGACAACCCAAAAATAAAAAATACACCATGTGGGGTTAAGTGAGCCAGCATGTGTTGGGGCTACCTGGGCCACGGCTTAGTTAACTTTCCATTAATTGCAGCCACTGGACGTGTTTTTGGTCCATTCAAAAAGTTTTATAATGTTGCATGCGATAATTGGATGTCAAACAATCCAGGTTGACCAATAACTATATCAGGAGCCTCATTGGAGAAGCATTTACGCCAAAGGGTATTTCCAGTGGATTTAAAACTACTGGAACCATTTAACAGCACAATTTTTTCGCCTGAAGACTTCTTGACTGCCTATGTGACTGATAGGCATGATCCTGCACACGGTTCTTATTCTTCCAAGGATGTTCTTGCATCTTAATCAGTTACATCATCTAATCCAGCTGTCTATTCCAAAGATTTTACCAGAGAACTTTCAATAAATTACATTTCTAAGCAAAGCCCAGTGGAAACACTTGCAAGTAAAAATTCAGCTGGACCTTCAAAATTTGTAACTCCAGAAGAAGTTTACCCCAACCTAAAGCTCCACCTTTAAAAAACCACTGGCACTTCGTGAAGAACTGGAAAGTCATCAGTTCTGACCGACACACCTGTGAAAACAGTTTTAAAAGAGAAACCCAAAAAAAAAATAAAGGCAGAATTTACTGAACAGTCACAGTTGAGAAAATCAAAAAATTTAAACCAAAGAGAAAACTCTTTGAAGTGTCATAATGTTCTGACTCTGAGAAACTTCCTGATGAATCTAGCTCAGAATCTTCAATCCTATTTTTAAGTGAGACAGAAGATGAACTTGAAAATTCTTTCTCCGTTGGTGCCTTTGTAATAGTAAAGTTTATAGGAAAACTAAATGACCATTTAGATATTACATTTGTGAAATTACAAATATTGATGAAGATGGAGTTGAAGGAATATTTAAAAAAATACTACCTGCAACAATGAGATCTATGAGAACAGAAGAATCATCATTTATTTACAAAATTGACATTGTAGTGATGCAGCCTGCTCCTGTAAAAGCAAGTTCAGCAAGATATGCCAATATGGTGTCTTTTCCTATTTATTTGAGTGACTACAGCATTCACTTAAAAAATGAGCCTTTAGTAACATAGTTTAATAACGACAAAAGTCCAAACATTTTTTTGGTCTTAATCAGTGTATTCATCTGATTTTTTACAGCCAAAGTAAGAAAAAACCATGTTTAAAGTAGCTACTTAAGTTATAGTAAGAATATTTGTATGGCTCACATAACCTATCATTGTGGTTCACTTAATCTGCCGCCTTTGGGGTTAACTAGACCAACATTTCTTAACATAGATTCTAATTAAATCTGATTAAACCAATTGTACTAAAACCTTTAAACCTTGGGATTATAATCCTCAATGTTTAATGTTTTCAAAACTGGTTAGATTTTTCGATTTGGTCTCATTCTTAAGAACAAAAATACAAAAACAATATATAAAAATGCCCCAGCTAACCCCATTCTCTCTCTAATGATATTCAACTCGGCAATAAAATAAAATTAATCAAACCTAATTTAAATAGAAGTTAATAATTATAAAAAACATGCCAACACTGTTTTATCGATGTGAAGCGTGGGTTTGTCAGGAGAAACACAGGAGCAAGGAGACTGCAGAAAAGATGTATATGAAATGTATGTGGAAAAACTCGTATGTGCGGAGTTAGTAATGGATGGGTGCTTAAGGAGTTCGGTTTGAAAGAGAATCCAATAGGTCAATGTGAAAGAACTGCCTTACGTTGGTTTGGGCATGTTGAGAGGATGAGTGTGGATCGAGTGACGAACAAATATATGAAGGTAGAATGTGTGGATCAAAAGTAATATGTAGGCTAAATGTTGTATGTGAATGTGTGAAAAAGAGAAACTTTTAGAGTTTTAAGAATAAATAGCTTGTATGACTCGGTGTACGGATGTTGTTGAAGCGAAGGGAGTATGCAAGGATAGGGAAGTGTGTAGAAAGTTTGGGAGGATGGATTAAGTATCGTAACAAGATTAGTGTTTAACAGCAGAACCGGCGCGCTCTCATTGTTTACGGCTGCGCTCCCTGTTCTGTCTTCCTCCTTGTCTGGCAGGTAGGCAGTGGCCTTTTCACTTGACTGGGGGATTAGAGGGGACAGGGGGTAGGGCGGAGACACGTATGGAGGGGTCTGGGTCCTTTTAATTCTAGAAGTGGAGGATTCCAGACCCTTAACTGGCACCACTCCTATATATACATGCTCAGCGATAGCCAGGTGTGCTTAGTTTTTGGTTCTCAACCAGCGAGTCCAGTGTTCGTGTGACACATACTGGTGTAGTGTGTACGGCGCGGGGATCTGTGGTGGGCTGCCAAGAGTGTCTAACATTGAAAGCAAATTGTACCATGAACAAACGTTTTAAGAATCTGATATTTGGATATTTAACTAGTTATTTAGTATTTTTGTTAACAAGCTGTTTACTTGATTTGATGTAATTCTATTTATGTGTCTTCATTTGTGTATTGATTCACAAACAATTGCCTATATAACCTGAGTCAGTGAACTGTTTGGTTATAATTATTCCAGTGTAATTTTGTTTTGTGTGTTTTCATTTGTTTATTAATTTAAAGACAATTACTAGTATTACTTAGCTCAGTGAACTGCCTAGTTATAACTTATTCAGTGCTATTATTCTACTTATTATGTCCGTATTGGTTTATTAATTTACATAATTACTTAGACTACCTAATTTGTTGAATTGTTTAGCTGTATATTTAACTCTGTGAATGTTTTCAATAATCAAAACCTTGGGTGATCTGCGAGTATTTTAATTCATATTTAACCTGCAACATACCCCAATATCCTCAAAAGAACTCTTAGTTCACATGGTGATGTGTGACCAGCCCCCGTGACCCTCCTCCGTCATGCGCGCCCAACGTTACAGTATGGAGTTGTTTTTTGGGAATATACACAGTTTCTTGCCTAACCCGTAAGGGAACGGTGTGCGGTACATTATAGTAACTTATACAAATTTAAAAGTAGGCTTAATCGATTTGAGAAAGATTTTAATCATCACATTTCATTTTGAAGGGTTGTATATATTTTACTTCAAATTGTGAACTATAAGCAATGCACTATTGTTTTGCGTTATTTATTAATTTAAGCCTAGCCTAAGGAAAAACATCCATACAGTGTAGCGTCATGTTTAGCTACAAGGAATTGTTGTTAGGAAATGTCTACTAAATTAGCTGGTATACAACTCAACCTACTTAACTGTCCCATTTTTCCAACTGGTTTGTATAAACCTCAATTGCACCATGATCAGACATGACTGGCCGCATCAACACACACTGACAAATTGAGCCAAGAAATTAGGGTTCAGAAAACGGCTGCTAGTGGACCTATTTGCTAATCAAACCAGTGACCAGCTTCGTGAATTTTCTAGAATGAGTTGAAGCGTCGCGAAATATTCTCCTTACTTTGAGAGACTCTTAAGTTCCTCAAGGTCTTGCCCAGGCTAGATGTGTGGGGCGCAGATCAATCGTTATTCCCCCTGAATCCTCTTTCCTATATTTTCACCAAGCCTCACGCTAGAGTGAATTGTATATAATGATGCTAGTGTTGCCTTTAGCGGCACTCTTGGGGAATTTTCAAATAATAGAAAGTGCTAGAATTTGAGCTACTCCTTTCATTAAAAATGTAAGCACAATATATATTTTTGACAGACAATTTAATAATAGTAATTATTCCAAAATTCTCTTTGGGCCTAAGTTTTTAATTCTCATAATATAAAAATAATTATTTGTCTATAATTGTCAAAAATTTTCGTAATATGAAAAATAAGTAACCATCACCTTCTAGTAGTTGAAAATTCCCCAAGAGTACCACTAAGGGTCACTCTAGCCTCATTATGTATGATTTTATTATTTTTTGACTACAGTACTATAGTATAAGTTATTTTAAGCTGGTGACCTGGCGGTCTAGGGGTAAGGTGTTGCACTTCTGTGCTGGGGGTCTGGGGTTCAATCCTCTCCCTGCACAGATTTATCAGATTGCCAAACCCTTCCTTCACCTCTGACAAGACGTGTATTAATCACAACATGCGAATGTGTGGTATGCCAGGCCTCCACCGTGGTTCGGATTCCATGTTAAACTGTAGGTACTCCATTTCACCCCCAATCACCCTACCATTACACATTTGCATAAGTGCATATAACCTGAATGGGTAGTAAGTAAGACGCAGTGCTAATAATAATAATATTTTAAGCTAATACTTAAAATATATACAGTGGAGCGTCGTTAATCCGGATCGATCGGGACCGGGACCCATCCGGATTACTGAATTGTCCCGATTTTCAAATGTGCTTTCAATAACTGTATACATACGCAATGTATTGACTAGAGGATACAAGACGCTCGGGAGTCTACTGTATTGCAAAATAGAGGGTGAAGGGTTCGATAAATACAGTACACAAAATATTTTAATAATGTATATTGAATAAGAACATGTACATTATGTAATTTAGATTAGTAACTCTACAATACTTTTTAGAAAAAAAAAAAACCAAGAGAATACAGTAATTAATGGAATCTTACTGGGTAAAAAAGTCCTTAATTGTTTTTTGTACAAGACTTGACGTACGTTTCTTTGCAACCATGTCTCTCGGTCTGAAGTACGAGTTGTGTCGCTGTCCCCTCAGGTTGCCTCTCTATAACCAGTTCATAGCTGTCTGGAATGCTTCATAGGCGTCTGAGTGTGAAGGACCAGCAGCTTCTTCAGCATAAATTTCTTCATCGTCATCACTCTCTTACATTGCTTCCATTATCACCACTGATGTAAAGTTTGTAAATGATAGTACAGAACTGAGCCGAGCACGTGACCAAGGAGAGGTGACTGGCTAAGTCGTTGAACTACAAGGATACCTTCCACTATCTCCCCTACCTGCTCTCACCGCCGATCCGGATTTTTGACGTTCGGATTTCCGACGCTCTACTGTAAGTGTATTTTATATTCGATGCTACATATATATATATATATATATATATATATATGTAGCATCGAATATAAAATACACTTACAGTAGAGCGTCGGAAATCCGAACGTCAAAAATCCGGATCGGCGGTGAGAGCAGGTAGGGGAGATAGTGGAAGGTATCCTTGTAGTTCAACGACTTAGCNGTCAGATGTCCATCAGACTAGTGATTAAAGGCAATGACGCAACCATAAATTTAGATTGGGGTGGGAAAACAATCAAGTCTGTAGCCAGAATTAAATTTCGGAAAAAGCAGGGAGAGGTGGTTAGCAAAATAAAGTTTTTTTTAAAAAAGAGGTTTGCCCTCCAACCCAAAGTTAGAGTACCAGTAAAAAGTAAAAATATTTGGATGCACCTAGAAGCTATTAGGAATGGTCTTTGCTAGACAAATTTTTGAAAAATGTATGCCTCTAAAAGCTATTTGGAGTAGTCTTTACCTGTCAAATTTATGGAAACTAGGTTCCTCTAAAAGCTATTTGGAGTAGTCTTCACCTGTCAAATTTATGGAAACTAGGTGCCTCTAAAAGATATTTGGAATAATCTTCACTTGGGAAATTTTTGAAAATTTTATGCCTCTAGAAGCCATTTTGAGTGGTCTTCGCTAGGCAAATTGTTGAAATTAGTTTCCTACATTTAGACTAAAAAACGTAGATTTAATCCAGTCAATCTAGCTTAAGTACTCAATTTTATAGTTCAAATTGCTATAAATTTAAAGCTTTTATTTAAACTGTTTGGGGTGTGGGGGCAGAAAATACCCTATTTACTCCCTTTCCCCTAGGTGCACCACCTATTAATAGAGTTTGATTGCCGACATAATAATAATATTTAGCACTGCGTCATACTACCCGTTCGGGTTATACGCTTTAAGTACTAATTACTCTAATGGATTAGGAATTGGGAAGGTTGAATTAGAGGAAGTGAACCCGCATTTGCGTGGAGGGAGAGTGGAAAACCATTTAGGAAAAACCACCCCCAGTTCACCTGACCAAGATTTGAACCTCGATCTCCCCATCCTCAGCAGTCGAGCAGCTCAACACGACTAGCGCGTTAGCCAACTACGCCACCGAGGCGGGTATTGCCGACATAACCCGCCTCACTGGTCGTAGGGTGTTATTAGATATCTCTATACTATACTGGACAGTAGCGTACGCAGGATTGCAAAGTAGGGGAGGCTCAAGGAGGGTTCAGGGTGAAGGTGCCCCCAACCACTGGAAGTCATTTTTTTTACCATTATATACACACCTAAAAGCTTTTTTGAATAGGTCAAATTCTAATGCCACGCTCGGTGCCGGTGACTCAAACTTTTGAGGCTCATTTCTTATTATGTCTTTTACTTTAAAAAGCTTAAAACCCCCACTTTTAAAATAGTAGATGATATTCAAGAATATATAATAAAAAATAGGAAGTCTCATTAAAAAAAATTATAGTGACCTTAACGGCACCTTAGCAACGCCACCCAAGTTCATACCTGCCTTACTACTTTACTTCCCGCTCAGAACCAAACAACTTTTGTTTAAAACATCTTTTTTGCAATGCGTTGTTTTCAAGTTATTTGGGTGGAAAGTTTTCAAATGAACACCCAGTTTATGAGCTGCATCAGAGTTCATGTACTAGTTGAGGAAGCAAGACTAAGATGTTATGGGCAGAAAAAGATGGAAATGAAGTATGTAGGATAAAGACTGCAAGGGATGCCAAGAAAGAGATTGGAGGAGCAGATAACAGAACGTGTGTAAGTGAAAGAAGAAAAGAAGCAATTAAAGGAAGAATGGTGGACAGATGGAGGCATTTTATTAAACAGAACCGGCCACAGGCTGGAGACAGTTGATCAAATATGAGCTACGTCAATGTATGTTTAGTTAATTGAAATAAATGTCTTAACTAGTAAGAGTTTCAAACAGCATAACTAGATTTGAAACTTGTGACTTGTTTCTGTAAATAAGTTGATGTAGGCTAATATAGTAATACTTCTTACAGGCCTATAAACCTAAATTATCATTTGAGCATGGCTACCACATAAAGTGTATCATCCAAACAAATGTTATCAAGTTATTAGCTACCTTATTTCATTATAGTTATCAAACTTTCAATATAATGGTTTATTTTTCTTCATCTGAAACAAATGTGCAAGCTAATGACCAATTTTAAATAGTAGAATGTAAACAACATGGGTGATAGCAATACATTTTAATATATTAAAGATGTATTCTTATTTTTATAATATTTACTGTGGAACTGAATTGTATATGTATCCTTTAATGTACCTAAATGATTCATCAACCCCTTGTTATATGATACCTTAATATTATTTTCAAACAACAGTTTTATGCACCAGAGATGTTTTGTGCACAAAAACAATTAAAAGAACTAGTTAAATCTGCATTCTCATAATCAAGTAAACAACAAACTTTTAGTCATTTGCAAGGGGTGTGTTCATGTCCATCTAGTAACTAGTAGTAGTCCTAGTCACTATGCCACTTTGAAATGTCATTTTTGTATCTTGTATTTTTCACAAATTAATGATGTGTATCTCAGGTTTTGTTATTATTTGTAAATATTTGTCTAGTATGGGTCAAACAATAAATAATAAAAGTAAATACAGTAGCCCCATGGCTTCTTTGGTGCTGAGTGACAGCTCACAGTTAACAGCTGAGGGCTTTGAAAAGCTACCAGATCAAATTATGTATCCCTACGCCGAACCATATGATCTGCAAAAACCATGTGTTTAGCAGGTGTCACTTCTGACAGTCAAAATTTAGGTATATGGGCCAGTTTCATAGTCAAATTTAGTACGCCTAAAGTGCGGCGCTACACTAAGTACAAGACGACACCTACCTAAACAAGAATGGAATGGGCCAGTTTCCTATGCGAGAACGGTACATTCCATTCTGGTTTAGGTAGGTGTCGTCATGTACTTAGTGTAGCGCCGCACTTGAGGCGTACTAAATTTGACTATGAAACTGGCCCTTTACCTAAATGTTGACTGTAAGAAGTCAGCTGTGAGCTGTCAGTCAGCACCAAAGAACTGTATGTCATTTCACATCAGTAGGGCCTTGCTACTTTGTAGAACATGATGTAACCCTACTTTGTGCAATTAGACCTTGTCACTGTTTTTTATACTAAATTTAACACAGGTCTATTAATCAATGGGGGTGCAGTTAAATAAAATATACAAGCCTAAAATGCAACTATTTTTTAACTAACCTAGATTTTGTTGGGATTTTGAAGAGTAATTTATAGGCTAATTTGGCTGAATTAACTTGTAGTTATAAGCTTTTAAATTAATTATAACAGATTTAGTATTCCAACACATTTTTTAGTGTGTGTGTTTGACAAAGATTATACACGGCTAATTCTATAAGGTATTAAACCAACACAAGTCTTCCTTACAGCTTTTGATTTTATAAAGTAAATTTCCATCTTGAATTTCAGTTAACTCCGTTACAAGACTTACTTACGATCAGCCTAATCTCTTGATAAATAAATGATGTGAATAATGCCCAGTAAGAACTTGTTGAAAACCATATTTAATTATTGTGTCTATATTTGTTGCGATACTGTACGTTTTCTATTAATTGTATATCATAAGAATTTCAAAATTTTGCCACATCACTGCCTCATACATTTTCACTAGCGCCATCAACAGCTAAACACAGTGCCTATAAGAAAATTTAAATGCGTCAATAAAGCTCTAACATTATAGCACTTACATGATGTGCACTGTTTTTAGTATAAGAAAACTATACAATATAATGGTATTAAATTGTTTAAATATCCTATATATCACTTAAGTTCAAACAAACATTTTTATGTTGGAGTATAATGACGATGAGATCAAAAAATCTCAACTCATGTGACCTTTGAAACTATTCAACATATGCAGTTACCATTACTGGTGAGTCCCAAAACTAAAGATATGAGTTTGTCCACTTAAAATTCCTTACCTTGTGTAAACTTATACATATTTAAATGAATATTCAAAAGTGTCAAACGTTTCGTGAAAAATGTCCTTTATTATACTAAAATCTTTATATGTATATATAAGGATAAAAAAAATTGGACTCAAAAAAATGTAGACATTTTTACTTCAATACAGGAACTTCAACAAATAAGGAACTATAAAAAATGAATTAAGTTTTAAAATGTTTACATATTGAACAATAGAAAACCAATTGTGAAAAAAAAAAATGTAAAAAAAATGTATATTTCTAAGATTGTTTAAACTACATGGAATATGATATTTAGATGTGGCTATGACAGTAATTAATAAATATAATAGCTTAGCTATTCAATCCATATATGGAAAAAGATTATGGTAAAAATTAAAGTCATATTAAAGTAACAGAGTTAAGTATGCTAACAATATTAAACCATATGGAACTAGATTTTGTATTGTATGCATTGTATTATTCAAGTTGTGAATGCAAATTTGTAGTGTTTGCTAAGAATATCATGGACTTAGCTAATAGTAAGAAATATATCTGTTCATCTTCACATTCACAGATTGCAAGTTGAGAGCATTTCTGACTATAAATTCAAGAACACAATTTCTTTTATAAAATGAACAGTATCATAACATTATAAAAATATCACTTATTCTTTGACAATGTACAATGAATTAAATTACACATAAAAACCTTTAAACAATCAAATTGACTATGCAAACTTTTAAAAGTACAGTACAAAGGAGTAGACTTAAAAATATGATTGCACTTGATGGATTTGTTTATGAGTGTTTTTTAATAAATGATCAATTTACTAGTTTATATTTAAAACTTTAAAACATCTTATTATCTTAAATGCAACTTTGACCTATCAATGTTGATAGTTATGCATTATTAATTGCTCTTTTACATATTTAGAGACCTTGTTGATTACATACCACCTGAGTTTTATTATTACTTTTAGCTAGATTACAAATATATTTTGAAACAAACTTTGGTTAAGATTAAGCTATAATAAGCTACAAAAAAATAAATTAAATTTTTGAATAAAATGATCCTGAGTCAAAATACTTAGTTTGTAGATTTCTACAATTACCAATCTATACTATATTCCATTACAAATGGACTAGAGTAATGAATGACTTTGGATTGTAGATCAATTAAGATAAGAGTGTTGTAATGAGGTTGACATTAGCTGTGCATAGTAAAAATAAAAATCTAAAAATAGGAAACACCACCATGCGAGAAACACAACCATTCAAATGTTTAGAAAGTGAAATACATAGGTAAGGAAATGTTTATAATGAGACCGAGGTAGCAAACAGAACACACCTGAGGCCTATTTCATAAAGCTACAAGTTTATATTTTACAAGAGATTCACTTTTAAGTTATAAGAAATCAGGAAATAGTGTCTTACATATACAAGTAAACTCTTGTAGTTTACAAGTAAATGTTACAATTTACAAAGTGTTTTTTTGAACTAAGTTTATAATTTGGTTTCATAAAGGCATTTGTAGCTTACAAACACTTGTTAGAAAGTAGGAAAAATACTTTACAAGTGCAATTTTATAATGTTATTTGTGCATTGTTAGTTCAGTATAAAATTTAACATGAATATTATATTTATAAGACTTAATGAGGGTTTAAGTAGACAAGTGATTATTGATAGGAGACAAGGTGATTATTGAGATTAGGAGATGGCCACGTATGAACGGTCTCAAATGAGTTCTTTGACAATTAAAAAAACTATTACAATTATTATTATTGGGGTTTATATATAGGCTAATCGACAAAGTGAGGTCATTAGGGCTTACCCATTACAAGATATATAATTGTACAAAATAAATCATAAGCTACCTAGTTCTGGAAAGAATAAATTACACAGAGCCCCACAATAATGTTGAACCTAAAAAAATACATTATTATAATGTAACTCATTCCATAACTTTATTTTACTTGTTAGCTATTAAACTACATGGAATATGATATTTAGATGTGGCTATGACAGTAATTAATAAATATAATAGCTTAGCTATTCAATCCATATATGGAAAAAGATTATGGTAAAAATTAAAGTCATATTAAAGTAACAGAGTTAAGTATGCTAACAATATTAAACCATATGGAACTAGATTTTGTATTGTATGCATTGTATTATTCAAGTTGTGAATGCAAATTTGTAGTGTTTGCTAAGAATATCATGGACTTAGCTAATAGTAAGAAATATATCTGTTCATCTTCACATTCACAGATTGCAAGTTGAGAGCATTTCTGACTATAAATTCAAGAACACAATTTCTTTTATAAAATGAACAGTATCATAACATTATAAAAATATCACTTATTCTTTGACAATGTACAATGAATTAAATTACACATAAAAACCTTTAAACAATCAAATTGACTATGCAAACTTTTAAAAGTACAGTACAAAGGAGTAGACTTAAAAATATGATTGCACTTGATGGATTTGTTTATGAGTGTTTTTTAATAAATGATCAATTTACTAGTTTATATTTAAAACTTTAAAACATCTTATTATCTTAAATGCAACTTTGACCTATCAATGTTGATAGTTATGCATTATTAATTGCTCTTTTACATATTTAGAGACCTTGTTGATTACATACCACCTGAGTTTTATTATTACTTTTAGCTAGATTACAAATATATTTTGAAACAAACTTTGGTTAAGATTAAGCTATAATAAGCTACAAAAAAATAAATTAAATTTTTGAATAAAATGATCCTGAGTCAAAATACTTAGTTTGTAGATTTCTACAATTACCAATCTATACTATATTCCATTACAAATGGACTAGAGTAATGAATGACTTTGGATTGTAGATCAATTAAGATAAGAGTGTTGTAATGAGGTTGACATTAGCTGTGCATAGTAAAAATAAAAATCTAAAAATAGGAAACACCACCATGCGAGAAACACAACCATTCAAATGTTTAGAAAGTGAAATACATAGGTAAGGAAATGTTTATAATGAGACCGAGGTAGCAAACAGAACACACCTGAGGCCTATTTCATAAAGCTACAAGTTTATATTTTACAAGAGATTCACTTTTAAGTTATAAGAAATCAGGAAATAGTGTCTTACATATACAAGTAAACTCTTGTAGTTTACAAGTAAATGTTACAATTTACAAAGTGTTTTTTTGAACTAAGTTTATAATTTGGTTTCATAAAGGCATTTGTAGCTTACAAACACTTGTTAGAAAGTAGGAAAAATACTTTACAAGTGCAATTTTATAATGTTATTTGTGCATTGTTAGTTCAGTATAAAATTTAACATGAATATTATATTTATAAGACTTAATGAGGGTTTAAGTAGACAAGTGATTATTGATAGGAGACAAGGTGATTATTGAGATTAGGAGATGGCCACGTATGAACGGTCTCAAATGAGTTCTTTGACAATTAAAAAAACTATTACAATTATTATTATTGGGGTTTATATATAGGCTAATCGACAAAGTGAGGTCATTAGGGCTTACCCATTACAAGATATATAATTGTACAAAATAAATCATAAGCTACCTAGTTCTGGAAAGAATAAATTACACAGAGCCCCACAATAATGTTGAACCTAAAAAAATACATTATTATAATGTAACTCATTCCATAACTTTATTTTACTTGTTAGCTCAAATTTAGGAAGATTCAAACAAAATGTAGCCCTATTTATGTTCATTAATATTTTTAATAGCTGATATTTTAATATGTAACCCCAACTGTCACAGAATAATTTTAAAAAGGTTTGTGTACCTTTGGTTGGTGTAAAAACTAAGAGTAATGTAGATGTATTAATATTTAACCTGTAAATATCTTCAATTGCACAAGCACCTGCTTCTGTGGCTGCATGGTCTAAGGTGTCACTCTAATGTTAGACTTGACTGCCGATGACTGGGAGATCGGGGTTTGAGCCCCGGTCAGGTATATTAGGGGTAGTTTTTACAAAATTGTTTTCCATTCCCTCTCCACAGAAATGCAGGTACACTTCCTCTAAATTCAACGAACCTTATCCTTAACTCATTAGAGTAATTAGTACATATGCATTTAACATGAACAGGTAGTAAGATGCAGTGCTAACAAAAGAAAATGCACAAGAATTTAAAAGTCAAACCATTTTCTTTATGAAACCCTTTTTTATTTACAAGTGTAAAAAAACACTTGTAATGTGTAAATTGTAGACTTTTATTATGAAACTGACCCCTGGCAGGAAAATTCTACCCGACAGTGTGGGATATAATCTGGAGTAAGGAAGTACCTAAGAAATGTAAGATCACTATATTTAAAACATATTTCATCCTGATATTACTGTATAGAGCAGAAACTTGGTACAATGTATTGTCAAAAAATGTGAGCAGAGTGCAGGTATCAAAAATTTAAACAAATACAATGTACAATGTTGTAGTAAGGCTTCTTTGCAAATATTAATGAGCTGTGGTGCATATAATTTTGTTACACAAACCCAGCAAAGGATAATGATTTATGTGGGGTGTGAAATGAAAATAGTCAAAGTAAAGATCAATGTTCATTCTCTTAATCGTGCTTTTGTATATAACCTGAATCTGAATGGGTGGTAAAAAATAAATTTTTAAAATTTGAAAATAATGTTTTTAATTTGTTTTTTTAAATGTATTTTCTAAATGTTAAATTAGTAGATCAAGAGGATAAAGAAGACACTTTTTTATTTATACAGTGGTGTTTTAGTATTTTGATCTAAACTTATACTTTTCCCTTCTTAAATTAATTATACAAATACCTGCTTCAGTGGTTGCATGATCTAAGGTCACTCTCACTAGACCGCTGAGGACAGAGGGCTCAGGGTTTGAATCCCGCTCAGGTATAATGAGTGGTTTTCACAAAATGGTTTCCACTTTTATTCCACACAAATGCAGGTACACTTTCTCTAAAAATTCAACGTTAGTTAAAACTAACACATTAGCATAATTAGTACATATGTGTATAGCCTGAACAGGTAGTAATGTGTGGTAATATATATATGTGTGTGTTAGAAAATCTTTAATTTTCTCTGGTTGCCAGTTTTAGCTTGTGGCCCAACTAAGCAATGTAAAGTTAAGTGTAAAAACTAGTTTGTAACCACTGACAATGCATTTTTATTGTATATATTTGAATAAATATTTTCTCACTTCACATATTTGGTTATACTTCAAATACTTCACATTATTATGCCACCTTGACGCAGTAAAGAACTCTACTAACGTTCCAGTATAATATCCAATAATCGCCATTTAGGTTTTCATCACATTTTCCCCAATAATGAGTGGAAAATTAATTTGAATAAAGTATTAATTATTATTTCTCCAAGATGTTATAGTGAATTGCTGATATTATTAAAATAATATATATTTTTCAACAGAATTATAGATATGGCTATGAAATTTTTTAAATGTATTTTCTAAATGTTAAATTAGTAGATCAAGAGGATAAAGAAGACACTTTTTTATTTATACAGTGGTGTTTTAGTATTTTGATCTAAACTTATACTTTTCCCTTCTTAAATTAATTATACAAATACCTGCTTCAGTGGTTGCATGATCTAAGGTCACTCTCACTAGACCGCTGAGGACAGAGGGCTCAGGGTTTGAATCCCGCTCAGGTATAATGAGTGGTTTTCACAAAATGGTTTCCACTTTTATTCCACACAAATGCAGGTACACTTTCTCTAAAAATTCAACGTTAGTTAAAACTAACACATTAGCATAATTAGTACATATGTGTATAGCCTGAACAGGTAGTAATGTGTGGTAATATATATATGTGTGTGTTAGAAAATCTTTAATTTTCTCTGGTTGCCAGTTTTAGCTTGTGGCCCAACTAAGCAATGTAAAGTTAAGTGTAAAAACTAGTTTGTAACCACTGACAATGCATTTTTATTGTATATATTTGAATAAATATTTTCTCACTTCACATATTTGGTTATACTTCAAATACTTCACATTATTATGCCACCTTGACGCAGTAAAGAACTCTACTAACGTTCCAGTATAATATCCAATAATCGCCATTTAGGTTTTCATCACATTTTCCCCAATAATGAGTGGAAAATTAATTTGAATAAAGTATTAATTATTATTTCTCCAAGATGTTATAGTGAATTGCTGATATTATTAAAATAATATATATTTTTCAACAGAATTATAGATATGGCTATGAACCTATCTCTTACATCGCATAGTAACTCAAATTATTTTTAGTTTACAATAAAATAAAACTATCCTAATCATATTGCAGTTTGGTAGCAAAGTAAATGTGTACAGGCAAACTTTGTTATATGCGCTTTCGTTAACCGTATTTCCACGGATTTTGATTCGTTAGGAGTAATGGCGCAACAAAACTGCGAGGTTTGTTTGAAAATTAATAGATTGAAACATGTGCGAGCTCCCTCAGGGGTCAAAATACTCTGTGCACACTTCTTTATGTGCATCATTTCCACTTTTTGATGCTCAGCGCTGTACACAAACTCTTTCATCAGTGTTGTACTAAAGCTTGAAGTGGCATATTATTCTTGTGCATTTTTTTGTTTTTCAAGACACAAAATGTCAGCAAAATGCGAAGAATGTGATCAAAAGAATTTGGAACGTGGTAAATTTGTGAACAGAGTACAGAAGTCACATTCGTTAGAAGTGAAATCAGAAGTTCTTAATAGATTTGATAGAGGTAGTTGCATTTACATTCAACGCATCATGGGATTTAATGATTTGAAAGTAAGAACTATTCGTGCTAATGCTGAATCAATTTGTAGCAGTGCATAATCTTATATGTATCTTAGTGAAACTATAACAACTAAATTATGGTCGGATGCAAGGGAGAAAATGCTAACCAACTGGATATAACATCACAACCAGCGGAACATGCCACCCTACAGAGCTGTTACTCAAGAGAAAGTGAAAAAACTGTATGCAGATCTCGCAAACGACGAAGAGCCGGTAACTTTTTTTTTAGCAAGATCAGATTGGTTTAGTCATTTCAAATATTGACATGCATTCCATAATTCAAAACTGACTGGGAAGACAATCACTGCAGACCATGCTGCATTTGATACATTTAAACAAGTCATCTCATAGGGAGGATACACACCTAAACAGGTGTCGAGTTTTAATGAAACTGGCTTGTTCTAAATGTCAAGTCACACATTTCTGTTGAAAAAACAGCAACTGGCTTCCTGATGGCCAAAGACCACTGCACACTTCTTTTTGGAGGAAACACTTCCAGGGATTACAAATTAGAGTACCTCATGATCTACTATTCAGAAAATCCTCGGGCATTAAAAGGTTATGTTAAAACCATATTGCCCATTATTTGGAGATTCAATAAGAAAGGATGGATGACATTATTTTCTCAAAGAGCTTCAGGATGGTGTAAGAAGGAAAACATTCCTTTTAAAATTGTTATCTTGCTTGATAACTTTGCCAGTCATCCTCCTGCTGTTGCGAAGTTAAATAAAAATATAAAAGTTTTATTTTTCCTCCCAACACCACATTTATTGTTCACCCCGTGGACCAAGGAGAGATAGCTTTTTTTAAGAGCTATTATCTTTGTCGAACCTTCTCAATGCTTATCAAACAGTGTGATAGAGATGATAAACTTACTATAAACTGACCATTACAGAATTCTGGCTTCATTTCAACATTAAGATTGTGATTGATATCATTCGTGAGACCTGGAATGAGATCATTCACTGATGCATGGACGGTGTATGGAAGACGCTTTGGCCTGAAGCTGTAGCAGGCATTCTAGAGGTTCCAGTGGAGAATGAGCTAAGTGGCACCAGGAGAGAGATGGTAGACATGGCACAACAGATTGGATTCACAGACGTTGATTAAGAAAACATAGATGAGGTCCTACAAACTCATAAAGAGGATTTGACAAGGCTATCTAAGAGCAAGATATTAGCGATGAATCAGAGCTGAGCCCAGAAAAAGAAGACCCTTTGAGAACCCTCATAACAAAAGTTATGTCCGAGGCCTTCAAAATGATCGACTCAGCTATGAATATTTTTTATGAACTTAACCCTGATTTATTGAGAATTTCTAAAGTGAAGAGGGAAGTAGAGCATATGCTGAAACATTACAAAGATCTTTAAAATAAAAAATTAAAGATAGCGACTCAACTCTCTATTAAAGGGCTCCTTACGAAACAGTGTGGCATTTCAATTGATTGCCGCAACTCCTGCAGACTCATTATCCTCTGGCTACATGTTCCACATTATCTGGTAGTTCCGCTCATCCATTTTTAGCTCCAAGAGGAAGACAGATTCCTAAATTTTTACCAGAATTATCTGATAGTGATCAGCAGGGTGCTTGTTATAATAAATATAAACAACATTAAATTTTTTATTTCCTTTCATTAGGTTTTCTTTGGTTGTTTCTGTACGTTTTTATTTAATATAATAATTTCTTTATTTTGTTAAATGATATATGTACTTACTACACCAAAAAAATTTTTTATTAACCTTGTTATAACTTAGGGTTAGCTGCAAATTATTGAATAAAATGGAACACAATCCTTATTCTTACGTTAAGAGAATCTTGTTTTACACTGAATCGGTTTCTGCTGCGATTCTTGGGAACACATCTGCTGCATATAGCAGAGTTTGACAATACTCTACATTAAATATGGATCGTGTCTCTATCAGCAAACAATGGATTATAAAACATTTTTAAGCAATTTAATGTCTAAAAAATAAAATAATTTTAAAATAACAATTCTTTAAAACTCTTACCATATAATATAAGTAGCTTACTGGTACCGAACTTTAATTATTGAATTTTACCCAGGTCAAATAAATAATAACAATAATAAAAAACATAACCTCATGAGCCAGGATTGTCCTCAACTCTTTATTTTATGTTATGCTTTTTGGCGTAACCCTGGCGTATACAGTTGTCATAATATCAGATCTTAGACATCAGCTATCTCTTCTGAGTGACTTGCCAGAGGAAGGGTTTGACCTTGGAAATTTGGTTGGGAGTCTGTTTAGAGAAGTGCAGCCAACTGTGTGGTGTCACAGCTAGATTGGAGGTTTTTACTTTAATTTGGACAGGCAGTCTAGTCTTGAACTTATCTGTGAGCGCGTTGGCCAGATTCTGGCTAGGACGGTAGGGGGTAGTGATGTATTTAACTGCACATGGAAATTTGAGATATTTTTTTACAAGTTTTGAATTCTTGAGTGAATGAACTATTTTGTTCCTGAAGTGACTTTAGCCCCGTCCTAAATGTATATTTTGTGGTATTCCTGGTTTGATCTATTTAATTGTGCACATGTGCGAGCATAGAAATGGAGGTTTATGTGAGTTTTGCACTTGTGACTGAACCATTTGGCTATTGAAGGGACTCATGTCCCTACTATAATATTGTGTATTTCGTGGTGTTCAAAGTTTGATATATTTATTTGTACAAACGCATGGTTGCAGAGAAAAGGTTTTTGTTTGTTAAATGTGTATCTGGATTAAACATGGGTTTTGCGTTAAAACCTGAATACATCTTAATGGTCTTTAGTACTTTCTTCATGCCAACCCCTCCATAACACTTCCATTGTGAAATTCTCCAAGTCTGGGTCGCAGAACATTAAAATAAAGTATGGTAAAAGGAAAGGTACTGGTTTCAACAGTTGGCAGATTGAGGTGTCCCCATTGAGTGGCGAAGAGCGTCCATGAGAGGTGTAGGTCCACTCACACACAGACAAAATAAAAGGAGCTTATTAAATTTAAAATATTAAATTTTATCCAGATGTAGTAAATAAATAATAATAAACATTATCTCACATATTGACATTAAAATTATCTTGAAATACTTGTATCCATAAAAAGGTAGTCAGGTTTATAATATCATAGGAGATATTCGTCCATCCATATGCTAGGATATTTAATAAAGTAGCTAGTGTTATTGAAAACTTGATGTATACATTTTATATTCAATAATGGAGATAGAAAATTAACTAAACCAATTCTTTCACACACTTGATAATGAAATATTGATATACATCAAGTAACAAAATTGTTCAACAAATAATGACTCCTATACCATCTGTGGCATGTAAAAAAAAAGTTTAAAAACTTCTAAATAATTATGTATATTCAGGAAGTGAGAATATTAATGGCTAAAATTAATTATTCTGCACTTTTATGGTGTTTAATAAAATCAACTGCTGTCTAAGCTTATAGCAAACAAATATTTCCCACACACTATGTGGAGTAAAGTACGCTATTTTGACATACACTAAAGAGCTGTAAATAAATTCTTCCCCAAACTGTTGTGTGCAATAAAAGAAGCTAACTAAGCTTGAAATATTGGTATACATCAAGGAATAGCCAGTATTCCTTCAAATGTATCAGCTTGAGCTCATCTTGTACTTCTCAGTTGAAACCCATCACTTTGTACGGTTTGGAATGAACATTCCTAAAAAAAGAATCCATTTCTAGTAATAAGACACTCAATGAATTTGATGGTGAATATATTTTGACAGATATACAATGAGTTAAAGACTAATAAAACCAAAAAATGTATATATTACCATATGTCTAGTGTTTTACAGCATATCAGAAAGAACCCCTTAGGCATTGTGCTGTGTATATAGCAATCACACATCTCCACATGAGTTTTGAACTACCGATAATTGACAAGATGCCAACTAAGCTTGGGATGCAAACTCACATAAGATGGCACAAAAATACAGTAGGTTTACACATACATTTATTTCTGTTCACTAATTCACTACAAAGTCTTTTTAATTAAAATTAGAGTATGTCTTGTGATTAAAATGTAACTAAGCATTTAACACTTAACAAAGTTAACATATAATTATCTCTATTTATAATGGCAAACTATAAAAGGTAGCAAGCTTAAACATAAGTCAAGTTTTTCAAAATAAAAAAATAAGGTGCTCAGAGTGGTTCAATGTTTTTGAACTATATATGTATGTGTATATATATATATATATATATATATATATATATATATATATATATATATATATATATATATNAAGTTAATTCACGTTTGAATTTAAAGTTAATTAATGAAAACACATATAAGATAATACAATACTAAGGTTAAATCCTAGTGATTTAAGGTTCACAAATCTTTGCAAATATTCCACTCAGGGATCATTATTATGGTCTGCAGAGGATATGGGCTTGGCTTTCAACATAAGAAAATTGAAGATAGTGAAATAAATGTGATGCCACAACTTTGGGTTGATAAAAAGGAATGATATTTCTACTATAATTCAGTATGATAATAACTACTTCAAGTGCATATCAACTGAGAAAATATACTATTCTTAAATATGTTTGCAATATTATTATTATTATTATTATTATCACCGCGTCTTACTACCCGTTCGGGTTATACGCACTTACGCTAATGTGTAATGGTAGGGTGATTGTGAGACGAAATGAAGGACCTACAGTTTAACGTGGAATCCGAACCACGGTGGAGGCCTGGCATTCCTCACATTCACAAGTTGTCTTGTCAGAGGTGAAGGAAGGGTTTGGTAATCAGATAAATCTTTGCCGGGACCGAGGATTGAACCCCGGCCGCCAGCATAGAAGTCTGACACCTTACCCCTAGACCACCAGGTCACCATGTTTGCAATAAAACTTCTAAACTTTACCCATTATAAAATTACAACTAAAACCAATGTGGTTTTCCAAGCACAATATGGCAATTCCTGATTATTTATTTCTAGCTATTTGAGGTATTTAATGCACTTTCTAAACTAACTGATTATATCAGCACATGAGAATTTCTGAGTGGGAGCAAAAAAGGCATACCAATTTTGATGAGAAAGGTACTTTCAAATACCTTCTAGGGTGCCACAATCAGAATGGAACCAACAGCTTACTTCCTCTCTGAAGGAAGTATTACTACAAATTTCTATCACACAGAAATCAGTCAACCCCAGCTATGTTTGAACCCACGACATTTGGGTCCTGAGGGAAGCAATTTACCCAAATACCACTGAGGTCAACCATTCCTGGTTATTTTTTTTTGTGTTAGTTGATTGCACTCTATAACCTCTTTGTTTTTATTGCAAGGTTCAATTTGGAGTTACAAAAAACCAATCCATCCCTAGTTAAAACTATTTTTTGAGATTGAGCTAGTGATAATTTATTTTTACAGATCAGATAAATATATCTTTTGATAATTTTTTTAAATAGTTATGGTAACAAAAGATTTGTTTATTAAATTCATTAGCTTTAGTCAAACTCCCTGTGCACATGTGAATATAGCTTTCAAAGATCTCAACTAACGTTCATAGCCTTTAATATATATTGTTTCAATAAAACACCATTATGGAAAAAACCTGCTGATAATTTGCAAAATTATCACTCATGCATACATAATTCTTATTTCACTACGATTATATCATATTAAAAAGAAAAAAGGGCTGATATAGTTAGTCTCAGTATTTAGCTGTTGATTCTCCCAAAAATAAAAATAAAACAAAGTTCAAATATTTTGATCCTTAGATAAGATACTACTTCAGTATTACCTTTCATAGTGATGACAATTTTTAAGATGATTTGACATATGACCTTCTTCTTCAAACCGCCATTTCTCCACAGGAGAAAAGGCCGTGCTAAATAACCAATGCTAAGAAAATAAACAAAACACAGCTATCAAAATGTATTGCACCAACCTCTAATAAATCATGCTTTCCCTAACTCGGTAATTTTTACATCCCACACCTCTTAAAAGTGTATTATTATTTAGAAAATTATTTTAAAGTTATAACAAGAATACTTTATTTAAAAATCTCACCTGTGATGATACAGTCCAGTGAACTTCACCATCAATTATTGACTTTTTCCACTTTTGTACCATAATACCTCTTTCTTTTACAAGCGAGTAACACACATCACGAATATGACGAGATGTCAATGACAAAGTTACACAAGCTGAAAATTAAAGAATACCATGTTAAGTATTCAAACAAAATTTATTTTTCCCTTTTAAAAATATTATTTCTCAAGGAATTACAGTATTGTCCTAAGATAGAGAAAAACATCAAGCCAAACTTTTTCCAAATAACAATATTTGTCATTTCGTCTGTGTTGTATTATAATCATTGTCTTAGACACACATACGATGAAGCATCAATAATTCAGACTAGTTGGGAATCGACCCAGTCCAGATTACTGAGTTATCCGGATTTTCAAAATTACAGTACCTATACCGAAATTAAAAAATAGGCATGGACAAGATACATAAAAAAACTCAGTGTTAAGGAAGAAACAATTTCACTTGATTTAAAAAACAAACTTACACTTGTTTTATGTGGCTAAAGATCATAAATTTTGAAGGAATATAATAAGGCAAAAATCTTGCAACAAATAAGTCTCAGTTTTTTAAACAATGGGTGAGAGGTGTTTTTTGGCATTGATACTACTGTGGCTATTATTATAAATGATATTTTTTTCTTAGCGATCTGGACTATGGACTAACTGGATTTTTGACGTCCGAATTATCAAACGTTCTACTGTAAATAAAAAAGTGTTACATTTAGAATATAAAAACATATATTTAAAGAATTACCTGAATGAATCAATGAATCGACAGATGTACCTTAGAACTTCAAATGGAAGATGATCAAATTCTACTTGAGGATGAGTAATAATAATACCACCATTGGGTTGTAATATACTCTCTCCTTTAGGAATTTCTTTGATATTACTGTTATTACATTCCTTTTGAAGCTTAACTCCAAAACTCTCCAAAATATCACTGTGAATCACAGAAGCTTCTGTTGCACAGGGATGTATCCTTCGCAGACTGTACATGCAGCCTTCACCTGCTAGAGGGCATCTATGTTCTAGACAACCATTTAGCCCTCCATGAATATCACTGTGAACATTCTTATAATGCCAACAATACTCATCTCGCCGAAATGGTTGAGCGCAAAGGAAGTGGCAAATAGGTTTCATAAGTGGTCTGCAATGAAAAACCTTATCAGGAGCACAATTTACAACTACTGAAGGATTTGATGAAATAAGAACCGTATTTAACACCCTTTTACTGGTAAACACATCAGTCACTTCAACCCTTTCAACACATTTAACATTGCAAGTATCAAAGGGGAAAAAATTGTCCAGTAAATGATCAGAGTCAAATATAGTGTTTGAACTTTCACCATTGCTAGCGATTGTTTGGTTCACATTGCTGTTCTTACTTGAGCCTTCTTCAATCATACTATTAGTCAAGGTACACTCCCTTTTTTTATCATAGCATGGATTATTACTAGTCCAGATTTTCTTTGTGTTACTTTTGTTTTCAGGATCATTAATTGATTCTGTATACTTCTCTTCATAATGAGCAATATTTCCACACATGAATCCCAACTGGCTCTGTATTGCTGGAATTTCTTTCCATTTGTTCCACATCCGTCTGTCTTGCAATGCTAGTGCAATATCTGAAACAAAATATTTAGACTATATAATAAAGGATATTATTATATTAATTAGAATTATTAATTAAGTCTCTTTATTTTTCAAAATGTTAACTTTTGTATNAAATAAACTAAACAAATTGGGCTTAAACTGATATTTTTAGAGCTGGGCTTCTTTTAATCAAACCTTCCTTAGCCACATGTTTTTGATGTTTTCCTCTTTAATAATTCCCCTTTGGCAAAGCGTGCTATCAGCAAGCTCAACTTACAAATGAAAGAAGAAAAGGGTAATCAATAAGATGATTTGTGGCTGGCTTTTATGGAAAACAATATTATGGCAAATCAGTATGTGATTCCAAGATTGAAAGATAGTTTAGATATAAGTAAAATCAAAGTGTCCCTACATTTTCAAATGACAGTGTTATGAACTAGATTAAACAAAGAAATTAACAATGTAATAATAGAAACTTTGATAAAAAAAATTCACTACTATACAGAACAAATACAAAACCAAATAGAATGAATACTGCCCTTCTAGGAATGTAAGGAAAGAAACATTCCCAACAAAGATATTAGAAAAACTAAGAATCACATATACTTAGCAAAAGCAAGGATATCTTAGATAGAAAAAAACTTTTTAATAGACTCCAAACAAGTGAATACAAGAAGTAAATTGCTTAGCTCAATTTTAATTAGTGTAAAGGGCCTGGCAATGTCTCCATTATTCTTTTTAAATTAAAAATAATAATAATAGCAAGTTGTTAATTTTTTTATCGCTAAACATCAATTATGTAAGCCTCATAAGAAAATACTTCCATCCAACAAATTTGGTCAAATTATATTTTAAAGAGATTAGTGTCCAACTGCGGGCAGTATGGGGTCAGCGTGTTTGTCATTTGTTAGCTTGCTCTCTCTTTCTCATCCTTGTTTACCCGGTAGCTAGTCAGCCTCCCTGCTCGGGAGTTAGGGAAAGGGGGTTGAGGGTGGGGGGCTTGATTGAAGGAAAGTGACATATATAGTAAAATCCGAATTCATTTCCTTCTAATTCAGTAGTCTAGAAATGGAGTCTTCCAAACTCTTAATTGTTACCCCCCCCCCCTCTCTCTTTATATATATACATATATAGATAGATAGCATATTTAGTAAGGGGATTTTCAGTTTTTAGCTCCCAACCAGCATGTCCAGTGAGTAAATCAGAAAGTCTAGTGTTTGTGTAACATGGGTCATCATAGTGTGTTGCGTGCAGGAACCAGTGGCAATGTAACATGACTTGGACTTCAACTAGGAATTGAACAGTGAATGAACATTATAAGAGATTGATGTTTAATTAGTCATATTATATTATCAATTAGCTGTTTATTTTATTTTATATGTTCTCAATCAATTAGTGATTTAAAGACATAATTATGGCTCTTATTATTCAGTGACTTGTTTAAATGTAGCTTATTCAGTTTATGTGTGTTTTAGTTTTAATAATAATTAAAACCTTGAATACACCATGTGCATTTTATATCTTGTTTAAGCTGCAGTATACCCCAATATCCCAAAATAACTTGTGGTTTACACGGTGACGTGTGAATGGCCCGCGACCGCTACAATATTTTAATTTTAATTCTTAACCAATCTCAGACACACTTTAAAATCGGTGGATTCCAACTTTTTTCTATACTACTTTATAGGGACCTACTATCTATCTGTCCCAGATTTGGTCAAAATTTGTTAACTAGTTCCAACGTGAGGAGAGACAAATGATGCTGGATCTTGGATAAAGATTTTATCCTTAGTAAGATAAGACAAATAGCTAACAAATTTAAAGAAAAGTTGTCCACCAGAATATGTGATTTATTCAATTACTTTAAAATGGTGAGTCAAGATTTTAATTGAAATTACTTATACCAGCTTATCATCTAAAACAAAAAGTTTTTAAACTCTTCCTCTTCCATATTAATTTGTAACCAAATTCGATAAGCTCATGTGTGACAACAGGTCTTAAAAAGGTGCTCGACACTTGACACGGTTTATAAATATTTGTGTGAAATGATCGATTAGCATAGTTACATCAACAAGAACAACCACGTTTAACCTTGTTACAACGTGACATAGAAGAAATTGTAACAGTCACCAAGCCAGCCCCAGATGACTCGTTCCGACTCCTCTACAATAAACCTGAGATGCACTTCACCACAAAATCCGCGCTCGACTGAACCGGGGTTCGTGGCTCGATGCTGGCTGTGTGAAAGAGCTATCCCTCACTCCTTCTCCCAAGTGGACAAGAGACAAGTGAACATCAATCTGCGTGCGTCGCCAGGCGCATTCTAAAACTTCTATGGACTGTATTCCTGCTAACGGACAATGCTCGTAGGCCCTCGATATTGTTCTCGAACACCCCTCCCCCCTTTTTGCTCCGCACGCTGAGAACACATGTTTATCACTGGATATATAATAGTGGGAGCCCAGAGTAGGGACACACATTACACTATGGGCTTTCAAGGTAAATAGCCTAACCTATGTAGGCTAGACGCTGTTTTCTAAATTCATTTTGGCTTTAAATCTTCTATCTTTCAAAATTCAATTTATATATCTACGACCAATATTTTTTATAACGATCTGTTACGTCAGCCCTTAAGGCAATGTGTACTTTATGAATACTTGGTCTCCATTAATATTTTATGTATCTTTAATGTCTGAGAATAGTTTATATTTACCGCCTTGTTTCCTACCAAGGCTGGTTAAATGTGGGGCCGCGAGCCGGCGGAGAGATTAATAGTAGTATGGACGCCTTGTTGGATGTTAATGTTAGACTAGTTTATTGTTCTTTCTTTGCTGGTGTCTATTTTTATGTATTTGTTAAATGTGGGGCCGCGGGCCACCCAGGACTTATATCTCAGAGGGCATCTTGTTTGATATTAAATCATTTAGGTATTCTTACGTAAGCTTAAACTTTATACAATGTCAAATATTAGATTAATGTCGATGTCATCGTTTAGGTT